>APFE031356732.1:0-18530 GCA_000404065.3 Pinus taeda | reverse complement strand
TAATATTGATATATCAATGATAATATTTAGATCCAAGTTAGGTTTACTCTATTATCTAAATTATCTCAAATTAATTAGTTTAAAAAGAACTATTTCCAATTAAAGGATTTCCATAATAATAGTGTGTGTGAAACTACACGGATAAACATATTTTTATATAATATATAACAACAACAACAACGACAACAACAACAACATAGTTTGGTTAACTTTTATGATTTTTTTAATGTAATAAGTATCGGTTGGTGTTTTGATTCTTGTCGTAGAGTGATAGCTATAGAAATTTTCCAATCCATATAACTATATAGTCACAATGGCTATAATAAAACCAATAAGTCACTTTATAGTCAAAATATTATATATGTAGTATATTTTAAATTACTTTTGAAATTATTTTTTTAATTAAATTGAGAAGGAATAGAGATAATAACTAATTTTTTAATAAATATCAACCTTTTATTCATGACTAATATTAGAAATATTAATTATTGATTATTGAATCTCTAGCATCAACCTATTGATTATTGATAATTAAATTAAAATTCTAGAAATCCTATTATAAGGTATACACACGTATCAAAATAACAAAATTAAGAAATCATAAATATGTTTTCACCAATTTAGTTATATGTATTTTAAATTTGTAAATTATTTATTTTTTAATCACTAATATTTGTAGTAATATACATAAATATATATATTTGTAATATAATTTTTTTAATATTTAATTTTTTGTTTTGTTTTTCTTTTTTATTTCATTTTGTCTCATAGATTCTAAGTTAGATGTTGAGGCTTTGTATTGAAATATAAGGCATTGTTGAATTCAATGGCAATGACTTTCACTGATATTATGCAAATATCCAATACATTCTCATTTATTTCTTTATAAGTATAATTTAAAAAATAATTTTAAAAATATAACGAAACCATTATACACATATTAATGTTTCACTAAACTCGTTGAAATCCCCCTTTAATGAATCTGATATATGGAGGAGACATTCCATGTGATTTGGAAGAGAATAATATTACAATACAGAAATTTATTTTTTTATGGTTATTCACACATTAATAAATATATTTTAGTAAAAATATTAAAATATATGTAAATATAATAAAATATATACACAATGGTCTCGATGTATCACATGTTGGTTACGATCCCCTTAAAGGATTTCAACGTAACTTCTATTTTTCTCAATTGTTTCAAAATTAACTACCCTTCATACATGGAGTTCCTTCCAATATTGTACAATATTCTTATATCTTTCATTCTATGATTAAACAATAACTAGATTCTCATCTCCATATATTTTTTCTTTATACAAGAATACATGTATAGTACTAATGTTATTCCTTTACAATAGAGCATCAAATTGAAGGATTTCATCTATGTTACTGAGGTTAGACTCTACTTATCTCAAAACCATCCCTAACGTTCTCTGCCTGATTAATTTAAAGTCACTCCAATCCAAAATAAGGCATTCCTTTCATGTGTATGTGAATCTACATGGATAAACATATTATTATATATTATATAACTCCAATAATAATAATAATATAGTTTAGTTAATTTTTATGAATTTTTTAATCTGGTTAATGCAATATGTATAATGGGGTTAGTGTTTTTATTCTCATCAAAGGGCGATCACTATAGAAATTTTCAATCCATTTAACTATATGGTCACAATAGCTATAATAAAACCAATAAATCATTTTATAGTCAAAATGATATATATATAGGGGATATTTTAAATTAGTTATGAAATATATTTTTTCTTTAAATTGAGAAGGAAGAGATCATAACTAAATTTTAAATAAATCTCAACATTTTATTCATGAATAATATTAAAAATAGTAATTATTGATTATTAAATCTCTAGCATCAACATATTGGTTATTGATAATTAAATTAAAATTATAGAAATCCTAATATAAGGTATACACACATTTCAACATAACACAATTAATGAATCATAAATATCTTTTCACAAATTTAGTTATATGTATTTCAAGTTTGTAAATTATGTATCCCCATATGTTTTTTAATCATTAATTTTTATATTAATGTACCTAAATATATATATTTGTAATATGATTTTTTTAGTATTTAATTTTTACTTTTTAATAGAGTGATGGTTATAGAATTTTTCGATAGAGTGATGGTTATAGAGTGGTGGCTATGTTTAAATTAGCATTCAGTTTAATAAAATTCAATTTATTTTTGCAAATGACCATAACATCATGAATGGATATAGGTTTTTTTTGTAAATATCATTATTCAATCCATCATTGAGAATCAAATTATTTTATAAGGATTTTTAATCAATATATATTGATAATTAGTTACAAATCCATGTTTTATGATGGTAGCATTTTAAATATTTGTGTTTTTACTTTAAGTAATCATTTGATTGTTTGTGCTTGTATCTCTATAAATTCGTCAACAATAAAAAAAACTATTAGTATAACTTTATACAAATAACTTCTATGCTGATTTTAAGCATGCATAGTATCCAATGCAAGAATTACACTTCAAATGAATTGAATTCTTGCATAAGTTATCTATCTTAAATTTAATAAAAGTTCACTTATTTTGGTAAATGACCATGACATCCTCAATAACAATGTATTCCTTTTTATAACCACCACTATTTAATGAATATTCTAGCATATTCCATGGGTTCAGAAATCTTAACATTGATATTTCAATATTACCATGAATATTCCAACACATTCATTTCCATCATAAAACATGGATTTGTCACTAATTCTAAATATATATTGATTAAAAATACTTATAAAATATGCAAAACACAACCACATACACAAAAAAAAATAGAATCACAAAAATTTCAAATTATATCATAAAACATAAAATCGTAATTAATTATAAGAATATATGAATTAATAATTTTGATTTTCAAATATGCATATTGAAAAGTGGTGGTTACAAAAAAGAATACATTGTCATTCATGATGTCATGTTCATTTACCAAAATAAATGAACTCTTATTAAATTTAAGATAGATAAGTTATGAAAGCAATCAATTCATTTGAAGTGTAATTCTTGCATTGGATACTATGCATGCCTAAAATAATCATATAAATTATTTGTATAAAGTTATTCTAATATTTTTTTCTATGTTCACAAATTTATAGAGATACACACACAAACAAACAAACGAGTACGTTACATAAAATAAAAACACAAATATTTAAAATTGTACCATCATAAAACATGGATTTGTAACTACTTATAGATATTGATTAAACATATTTATAAAATAATTTGATTCTCAAAGATGTATTGAATACTGATACTTACAAAAAAATCCATAGCCATTCATGATGTTATGGCCATTTGTAAAAATAAATGGAATTTCGTTAAACTAAATCGTAATTTGAACAGATATAGTTTAATACACATTTAATTAATTGGAACTGTAATTCTTGCATATTATATTTTATGTGTGTAAAATCATCATAAAGGTGATTTGTATTATGTCAATAGAGAATTTTGGCAATGACCTTCCTTTCTTGTGTGCTAAAATTATACACAAACAACATCATAAATAAATAAAGGAATACATTGCATAAAATGAAAACACAAACATTTAAAATTCATCATAAAACATAACCCGTAACTAATTATAAAAATCATATCAATTAAATTAAACAGCAATTTAAGATATATAAGTTAATATACAAATTATGCTCATTATAAAGGTATTTTATGACATTACATATGTGTAAAAATATTATACACAACAAACAACCACACACAAACAAAAGCACAACAAATAAATACATAGCTCAAAGTAAAACCACATACATTTAAAATTCTATCATAAAACATCAATTTGTAAATTTTATTTTTATTTTCTTTTTATTTATCATAAAGATGAGGGTCATTTGCAATCTTTTTAATTTTACATTGAATGATTCGGGTTACAAAACAATCCATGGTCATAGTCACCTTTGATGATGTGATTATTTGTATTGTTGAAAAATATATATTGATTAAAAGAAATCATGAAAACTTGTGATTTTCAATCATACAAGAATTGGCGATGATTCTTATAGGGAAAACCCAGAGACATTGTTACTTGGGTTATTGTCACGGTCATTTATATCTATACAGTTTATTGACTAAAAATATTTGTGAAATTTTGATTTTATACTAAATAAATTTAACAAGTTATAAACTCCACCCATTTTGCACCATAAAAAATTAATTAACTAATATACTAATTATGATCTTACATTTATTAAATTAAATAAAAAATTGATTATAATGTAAGATAAGAATATATTAATTAAGAAATCAAATTAAAGGTTGATAGGGTAACTATGTCAAGAGGACGAGATCGGTGTGATGGCTAGGGTTTCTCAGTCTTTCTGCTTTCCTTATGCAGTCGAGTTCCTTCAGACATTGGATCAATCTTCTGTGTCATTTCTAGGGAATGATCTCACTACACACGGGTCTGATAATGGAGCTTTTTAATGGTTTGAATACTGGTTTTGGTCTCCTGTGCAGGGTTGAAGACAAAGAATCTGGGCTATCGACAATATCATTTACCATATCATAGACACAGAGTATTTTCTCACCCCTTACATACGCGATGGCATAGAAGGAAGCAAAGGGCATCACACTCACAAGTTGGAAATGGATCTGTGAAGGATTAAGGCGACTCTAGAGCATAGATCTTATCCATGTCTTCTCTTAGTCAGAAGAGAAATAATGGTCAGATTTGAAGGAAAAAATCTAGCTATAGAAGTGAATATTTCACCTTGAATGCTTCATTTCATAGATCTATTGTTAAATATCCCGGATCTGGAAATTCTCAATCCCCCGAGCACAATAGGTTGTTGAAATTAAGGAGTAACGTTAGATATGGAGAGTCTACTTCGTATTTTTCTGAATCAAAATTTTTGTCCATCATAGTGGGTGTGTTTGGTCGTTTTGCCATTGCTTATGAATTCAATACTACCGCGACAATCCCTCTCACTCTTTGTAGCTTCACACTTATCCCTTGATTCAACTGAATATATTCATGACTGTTAAGTGTGGGCTCCCGATTTGGGAACTATGGTAGCCTATGAATCCATGCAAAACACAATAATATAAGCAAAAAATATGAATCTCAAGCACTATTATGCAGATTCAACAACTTTTGGCCAAAACTAATGGATCTCTTCCATTAGATATTCACAAATTGGACAATAAATTATGAGATTCAACTTTACTCCAGGGTATTTTTCATAGTAAAATTTTCATCGTGAGAGGGTTATGAATATATATTGCAAAAGGTTCCATGGTTCTGGGGCTCTCCGACACTTTTTGTCACCCCTTGTTTCCCAGATTTTGATGCAAGTACAATGGTAGTATCTAGAATGTCCATTTTGGTTAGATTGCATAATGTAACTTATATTTCTAGATCCATAAAGTACTAGAAGCCATTGGGAAAATATCAAGGTGATACATAAAGAAACATACACAAATATTTGAACAAAAAATATACACAATCACAAAAATGTGTGGAGGTAGACATCAACTAATGATTGTCTGATCATATTATCTTAACACATAATAATCATTACTCGACACAGTTCCTAGATTTTTAGAACACAACATTTAGATGCTGAATATGCTGGAAAATGAGACATCTACAAAATTCATGTCATGATGCCAAGAAAGCGCCTAAAAGGAAGAAAAAAATAGGAAAATAACACAAGGGATCGATATTTCCACAACACTTACCTAACGAAGAAGAGGATGATGAAGAAATGGGTCCTCCTAGCAATGAAGAAGCTTAAAATCCACAAGGAAACATAGAAAAGGGAACGTTAATCATGAATTTTTAGGAACTTGAGCACACACACTGAGGTAGGAGATGATCCCTGTAGCAATGGAGACAGGGGGCTTAAAATGTCATCATGTATATGAAATTTCCGATTTAGTTAAGGAAGATCCAAGAATGAATGAAGGGACCGAGCTAGCACTTTTAACGACCATTCCTTACAAGGGAGAATAGCGTAAGGTTAAAAAGAAGAAATTGAGAAAAGGGTGACATGTTTACCACTATTTTGAAGTTAGATTTTGGTCTCTCTCATCACCAGTTTTGATTGCCATGATTGAATGCATTGCCAACATCTACAACACGTAAGATTTTTCGTGAGGAAAAAAAATATACACATTGAATAGTATAGTGGTGGTGACAAAAAAAAAAACTTTTTCATTCATGGTGTCATGGTCAATTATCAAAATACGTGAATTTTTTATTAAATTGAACATGGATAGGTTAATGCAAGCATTCAATTCATTTGAAGTGTATCTCTTGTATTGGATACTATGCATTCTTGAAATCATCATAGAAGTTATTTGTATCAAGTTTATTGACAATTTGTTTAGCCACCTTCCATATGGTATATTATAATGAAAGTTTTTTGCATGTTTTGGAATTCATAGACACAGAAACACAAACAAGAGCAAAGACAAACAAGTAAATACATTACATAAAGTAAAAACACAAACATTTAAAATCCTATCATCATGAAACACTCATTTGTAACTAATTATAAATACTTATAAAATAATTGGATTCTCAAATATGCATTCAATAATGATACTTACAAAAAAAATCCATGGTCATTTGCAAAAATAAATGAAATTTTGTTAAACTAAATCCTAATTTTAACATATATAGTTTAATACACATTCAATTAATTGGAAGTGTAGTTCTTGGATATTATATTTTTACTTTGAAAAATCATCACAAGTGTGACTTGTATCAAGTCAATAGACAATCTGGGCAATGATCATGGATAGAACATATTCTAACAATTTGGGAAATGACCATCCATATGGCATATTCTAATGAAATCTTTTCTCGTATTCTAAAGTTTATACACAAACAAGAGCATAAACAAACAAACACATACATTACATAAAATAAAAACACAAACATTTAGAATTCCATCTTCATAAAGCATCAACATGCAACTAATTATAAAAAATGATTAATTAAAATACAATGTTAATTGAATAGTGCTGCTTAGAAAAATTCAAATTCATTCGTGATGTTCGGGTCAATTGCAGAAATATTAAATTTTATTAAATTAAATTACAATTTAAATATTAATACTTAAGTCAACTAAGTCAGCCTAAAAATATTATGAAATAAGTCAACCAAGAGAAATTGGCATGTTACATTCTTTAGAAATTGGCATATTAAGTTATTTGAAATTGGCATATTACGTTATTTTTAATGGTGAAGTTAATCCAACCCGCTCAAAATGAGGTGGCACCATCTCTCCAAACTTCTAGAAATGATGGGCATCAAACGGCTAGAAATGATGTGGCATTGTTGCTGCAAATTAGCCGTTGATAGAGCCCCTGAATTACTTTTGCATTCTCTTGTGCTATTCACTTGGACGAAATGTCCTTCCGAGCTGGACCATTTGTGTTATCATTTTGATTTTTGCCTTTCTTTTTAACCGTTTCGAAAGCTATTTCTAACCGTTTCAAAGGCAGACGATATAAACACATTCTCACACGGGAGTACCCACTCTCCTCTTGTTGTTCCCTACTCTGCACTGCATTGCCTAGAATTGTTTCTTTATGGATGTTTGTTTGCTTAGCATGCTGGTTTCTTTTGGGGATGTTTCTGTTATGGTGGGATGCTTTCCGTTCATTTCTTTGATGTTTTTCAATTTTTTTTTGCCCTATGCGCTTCATTGCTTGTCTGCCGGATTTTATTTTTGTTGCAGAACCTGAAGCACATTTTTGCTCTCTGTTTTTAGTTTTTGGCTGTGTGATTTTATTTTTGGGCAGAAGGTCGCGCAGAAGATAGATGTGACTACTTTTAGATTTTAGATTACTCCAGAATACACGTTTTCGCCTGGCATGGAATTGACAATCAGGTATGCTTACAGAGTAGGGGTTGCTTCATGGTTTCATATTTTTTTTTTATTAATTGTTTGAGATTCAGATTTTAGAAAATTGGAAGAGTTTTAATTATTGGCATTTTAGTAGACAGAAACCACCCATACCCATAGTAATAGTAATTATTAGTATTGTAAGTGTTCTAATAACTAATTTGCTATTTGGAACCATAAATCCTAATGGGTTGACATTAATTTCAGTAAATTACAGCTATCATTTGCCGGTATTAAAATCTTAATTTGCTGCTCGTTGATGTAAATTTTGTTCATGGTCTCAAGTCATCTCATAAGCAAGACCTTGTTCTTTCTATGTCGCTCTCGATCTTTTAACCCTACCCTGTATTATTTAACGTGTGTCCTTTTTGGGGTCTTCCTGAATTTTTAATTTTGATTGTTCTGTGAACAGATCAAGAATACCTAGTTCTCACTCAACCGCCTGGAATACACGAAGCCCACTAAACATGGTTCAGCTCAAGTTCTGGTAGTGATCAAGAATACGTGATTCTCCTGGAAGTAACACGACGCCCAGTAAACCTGGTTCAGATCAAGAATAACTGATTCAACTGATTTGCCTCGAAATAAGACGACGCTCAGTAAACCTGGTTCAGCCCACCTGCAGGTAGGTTCCCTTCCTAATTTTTTGGAGTCCATCTTGAATGATACTAATTTGGATCCAATTCAATCCAGCTAAAATCAACCTTCTAATTCAATATGCAGGGTCTCCCTCTATTTTTTATTTTTTCTTAGCAGATAACATAAAGATTATATTTCCTTATTTGTTGGCTACTCTAAAGAAACGTAGTTCTGCCTTTTCATTTTCTGTTTCTTGAATTAAAATAGCTGAATTAAAGAAACCTCCCTTACAGCTACATTACATTTCGTTTCTGTTTCTTGAATTAAAATAGCTGAATTAAAGAAACCTCCATTACAGCTACATTACATTTCGTCAGAGCTGCTATCAAAGTAAAACCCAGTCCATACATCTCAGCTTTATTATTCCGTTTTCCTTCTGGTGTCCTGCTTTCTCAGATGCCTCAGTTTCTTTTTAATTCATTTCAGCGGTTGTAATCTCTTTGTCTCCATATCCGTTCCATTATTTTATGTTGCATCGGATCCGTTCCATTGTTTTATGTTTCGTTGTGTGAAGCAGAGCAATACAAACCTCCATTGGTTCCAATTACAATTATAATTAAAGTTCTATTTCCTGAGAGCTCTACTCTCAAAACAAATCCCAATTCTTGTAATTTCAGTCAATATTCCTGAGTTTTTAGTAAGTTTCTAACTATCAACCGTGGAATTTTATACCGCGCAAATTTCAACAAAATATTCCTAACTATTCAGAAAAAATAGCCAGTGATTTGCAAAGACGTGCTGGATATAACTAGGCATGGAAGGGATTATGAGTCAATCTGCTTAAAAATAATGAATAATTCGCCCCATCTAATCTTTTTGCATACTGACTTTTTTGTTTTTATGTTTTTTCCATCTAATCTTTTTGCATACTGACTTTTGTGTTTTTATGTTTTTTTGAAGTTTCTTCTGGGTTTTGATTCCATACATTATCTCTAACTTGACTATTCCTTGATTTTCCATTGCTTTTCAAATCAGATTTAGAATATTTATAAATTAATAAAATAGTAAATATAGTCTTCTCGCTAGAATCGGTAGAAATTGGAAAATTAGATTAGTAAATAGAATAATTAGATTTTATTTATTAATTATTTTTTCCTAGTATTTTCTTAACCAGTATGTCAAACCACAAGAAGAATAAGGTATAGTGTATTTTCAATTAATGTTCTGGGTATTTAAAGTTGAATATTTTAAAGGCACTTTTCTTTAAGCAGTTATAGATGTAGTTTCTATCTATCCTCTAATTTTTGCTCTTCAAGGAAACTTAATGTGTTCATTTCAGTTTTCTTTATGTTAATATATTTAACTATATAATGAGTTAAAACCACAATAGTTTTTACTGATTCCTTTAGCTGGGCTTAATTTATTATCGTAGTTTTATGGATCCAATTAGTGTTCGAGTGAGTTCAGATCATTACATTTATTCATTGACTTAGTTTATCTTTGTGAAGGTTTGTGGTTTTATTTAAATTGGTTTCTTACTTTCACATTTATCTGTTTGTGAATTCTTTTTCTCAATTAAAAATACAGTGGACTTAACCAGTGGCTCTCAAAATCAGTTTTGGATGGGCCATCCAATAAAAAAAAAAATTCCTCTAAAAAATTTGTTTTAGATTATTATATTTCTCTAAATACTTTTCAATTATATTTTTACATTTTACAAATATGTTTTTTATTTATATCTTATAACTTATGTTACATTTAAATTTTTAGATTATTGGATTTCTCTAAATAATGTTAAATTATATTTTTACATTTTACAAATATACTTTTTACTTAAAAATATGTTTTTTATTTATATCTTATAATTTATGTTACATCTTGATTTTCATTAGTACTTTGGTTAAATTCAATATATTTTAAATTGTATATTCATACATTTAATTTATTTTAAATAAATTTTTATTAATAGCATTTAATTTGTTTTGAGTGATCCCTTTATTAATATTGTGTTTAGTTTAATTTAAATTTTAAAATGATTTTCAAATTTAAATATTTAATTTGTTATTTAAGTTTGGAACTATATTTACTATTGGTATGACGTAGTATGATATATTTTTTAATTAAAATAACACAATGTGCAAAGAGAAAAGTTTGAAATTAAATAAAGTGATAATGTTCTTATATTTAAATATTTATGATAAAATTAAATTATACTATAAATGCTTTTTAAGATTTCCTTTGAATATATATATTTTATTAAAATTTTCAACTACAACATGTATATATATAAATTCTTAGAAACCTAGATTGTGTTAGACTAGGGAAGGCTCACCTAGAGTGGGCTAGGATACACTAAATTAGACTAGGCTACACAAAGATAGAATAACTTTATGCTAGGGTGTGGTCTATCCAAAAATAGGATAGGCTACTTACTCTATAGTAGGGTAAGTTAAGCTAGAGTAGGCTAGGCTATGCTAATATAGAGTAGACTAAGGTAAGCTAGAGTAGGCTAGGCTACACTAGGATACACTAAGGTAGGTTAGGCTAGGCAAGGGGAGGTTAGGTTAGGTTAGGCTAGGCTAAGAGAAGTTAGGCTAGGTTAGGCTAGGCAAGGTTAGGTTATGGTAAGCTTAGGCTAGGCTAGGTTGGGCTAGGCTAATTTAGGTTAGGTTAGGTTACGTTACGCTAAGATAGGTTAGGCTAGGCTAATTTAGGTTAGGTTATGTTAGGTTATGGTGGATTCTGCTAGGATAGGGTAGGCTAGGGTAGGCTAGAGTAGGCTATAGTAGGGTAGGTTAGTTTAGGTTAAGCTAGGTTATTCCAAGCTCGAGTAGGTTGGGCTATGTTAGGCTAGAGTAGGTTAGGTTAGAGTAAGCTAGCCTAGGCTAGGCTAGGCTATGCTAGAGTAGGCTAGGCTAAGTTTGGCTTGGTCAGAGTAGGCTACGGTATAGTAGGCTAGAGTGGGCTAGGCTAGGTTAGAGTAGGTTAGAGTACGCTAGGCTATGCTAGGCTAGGCTAGGTTAAGCTAGGCTAGAGTAGGTGAGGCCAAGTTAGGTGAGAGTACGCTAAGGGCTAGGCCAGGGTATGCTAGAGTTGGCTAGGTTAGATTAGATTAGGCTAGACTCGGCTAGGCTAGGATAGAGTAGGTTAGGCCAAGCTAGGCGATAGTAGGCTAGGGGCTAGGCTAGAGTAGGCTAGTCTAGAATAGGCTAGGTTAGAGTAGGATAGGTTAGATTAGGTTAGACTATATTAGGCTAGGCTAGGCTAGGCTAGAGTAGGCTTGAGTAGGCTCGGCTAGAGTCGATTAAGCTCAGCTAGAGTAGGATAGGCTAGGCTAGTTTAGGCTAAGATAGAGTAGGTTAGGCTAGATTAGGTTAGTTTAGGGTAGGCTAGGATAGAGTAGTTTAGGGTGGGTTAGTTACCTTAGGCTAGGCTAAAGTAGGTTAAGCTACAATAGGCTAGAGTAGGTTACGTTAGGGTAGGTTAGGCTAGGCTAGTTAAGGCTAGGCTAAAGTAGGTAAGCCTAGGTTAGGCTAAGCTAGAGTAGTTTAGGCTATAGTAGAGTAGGGAAGGTTATGCTAGTTTAGGCGAGGCTAGAGTAGGTTAGGCTAGAGTAGGCTAGTGTAGGCAAGACTAGGTTAGGGTAGAGTATGGTAGGTTAGGCTTTAGTAGGCTAGGCTATAGAAGGTTAGGCTAGCTTATGCTAGGGTAGGTTAGTCTAGGTTAAGCTAGGCTAGAGTGGGTTAGGCTACAATAGAGTAGGGTAACTTATGCTAGTTCAGGCTAGGTTAGGCTACGCTAGAGTAGGTTATAGCTATAGTAGGCTAGTGTAGGCTAGACTAGGATAGGGTAGAGTAGGGTAGGTTAGGCTATAGTAGGCTAGGCTAGAGTGGGTTAGGCTAGGCTATAGTAGTTTAGGCTAGAGTAGAGTAGGGTAGAATATGCTAGTTTAGGCTAGGTTAGGATAGGCTAGAGTAGGTTAGGCTAGAGTAGGCTAGTGTAGGCTAGACGAGGTTAAGGTATAGTAAGGTAGGTTAGCCTACAGTAGGCTAGGCTAGAGTAGGTTAGGCTAGAGTAGGCTAGTCTAGGCTAGGTTAGGCTAGGCTAGAGTAGGTTAGGATAGAGTAGGCTAGTCTAGGCTAGGCTAGGTTAGGCAAGGCTAGGCTAGGTTAGGCTATGTTAGGCAAGGTTAGTTTAGGCAAGTTTAGCTTAGGTGAGGCTACTTTAGGTTAGTGAAAGCTAGGCTGAACTAAGTTAGGCTAGGTTAGGTTAGACTGGGCTAGGCTAGGTTAGGTTAGACTGGGCTAGGCTAGGTTAGGTTAGTCTAGGCTAGGTTAGGTTAGGCTACCCTAGTCTAGGTTAGGCGAGGTTAGGTTAGATTAGTTTACGTTAGCTTAGTTGAGGCTAGATTAGGCTAGGTTGGAATGTTAGTTTAGGTTAGGCTAGGTTACACTATGCTAGAGTAGGTTAGGTTAGGCTATAGGTGGCTAGGTTAGAGTAGGTTAGGCTAGCTTGTGCTAGAGTAGGTTAGGCTAGCTTGTGCTAGAGTAGGTTAGGCTAGGTTTTTGCTAGGCTAGAGTAGGTTAGGCTAGAGTAGGCTACTGTAGGCTAGAGTAGCTTAGGGTAGAGTAGGGTAGGTTAGGCTATAGTAGGGTAGGCTAGAGTAGGTTAGGCTTGAGTAGGCTAGGTTAGGTTAGGCTAGAGTAGGCTAGGGTAGGGTAGGTTATGGTAGGCTAGGCGAGGTTGGGCTAAGGCTAGGCTAGGTTAGGCAAGGCTAGGTTAGGCTATGTTAGACAAGGTTAGGTTAAGCGAGTTTAGGTTAGGAAAGGCTAGGTTAGGTTAGGCAAGGCTATGCTAGTCTAGGTTAGGCGAGGTAAGGTTAGATTAGGTTACAATAGTTTAGGTGATGTTAGGTTAGGCTATAGTAGGCTCATTTAGGCTGGGGTATGCTACAATTGGTAGGTCAGTTTAGGTTAGTCTAGGTTAGATTATGCTAGAGTAGGGTAGGTTAGGCTAGGTTAGGCAAGGTTAGGTTAGGAAAGTTTAGGTTAGGAAAGGCTAGGTTAGGTTAGGCAAGGCTACGCTAGTCTACGTTAGGCAAGGTTAGGTTAGATTAGGTTACATTAGCTTAGGTGAGGCTAGGTTAGGCTAGATTAGGCTCAAGTAGGTTGGGCTATGCTACAATTGGTAGGTTAGTTTAGGCTAGTGTAGGTTAGACTATGCTGTAGTAGGTGAGGTTAGGCTATAGTAGACTAGGCTAGAGCACGTTAGGTTAGACCATGCTAGAGTAGGTTAGGTTAGGCTATAGTAGACTAGGTTAGAGCACGTTAGGCTAGCTTGTGCGAGAGTAGGTTAGGCTACGGTAGGGTAGGTTAGGCTATAGTAGACTAGGCTAGAGTGGGTTGGCTAGCTTGTCCTAGAGTAGGTTAGGCTAGGTTAGGCTAGGCTAGAGTAGTTTAGGTTATAGTAGAGTAGGGTAGGTTATGCTAGTTTAGGCTAGGTTAGGCTAGGCTATAGTAGGTTAGGCTAGAGTAGGCTAGTGTATGCTAGAGTAGTTTAGGCTATATTAGGGTAGGTTAGGCTATAGTAGGATAGGCTAGAGTAGGCTAGGTTAGGTTAGGCTAGAGTAGGGTAGGGTAAGGTAGGTTAGGCTATGCTAGGCTAGCCTAGGTTAGGAAATGATAGGTTAGGCTAGTTTAGGTAAGGTTAGGTTAGGAAAGTTTAGGATAGGCAAGGATAGGATAGTCTAAGTTAGGTTAGGTTAGGTTAGACTAGGTTAGACTAGGTTAGGTTAATCTAGCCTAGTCTAGGTTATGCAAGGTTAGCTTAGGCTAGCCTAGTATAGGTTAGGCGAGGTTAGGTTAGATTAGGTTACATTAGCTTAGGTGAGGCTAGCTTAGGCTAGGTGAGGCTAGAGTAGGCTCAAGTAGGCTAGGCTATGCTAAAGTTGGTAGGTTAGTTTAGGTTAGGCTAAGTTCAACTCTACTAGAGTAGGTTAGGTTAGATTAGGTTAGTCTAGTTTAGGCCATGCTAGAGTAGGTTAGGGTAGGTTAGGCTAGAGGAGGCTAGGCTAGAGGAGAGTAGGGTAGGCTAGAGTAGTATAGGCTACGCTAGGCTAGAGTAAGCTAGGCTAACTTAGTCTTGGCAAGTGTAGGTTTATCTAGAGTAGACTAGGCTATGATACGTTAGGCTTGGCTAGGTTAGAGTAGGCTAGAGTAGCCTAGGTTATGATAGGATAGAGTGGGATATGCTAGGATAAGGTAGGCTAAAGTAGGATAAGCTAGGATGTAGTAGGCTAGGCTAGGGTAGGCTAGGTTAGCCTAGGTTGTGCTAGGCTAGAGTAAGCTAGAGTAGGCTAGGCCAAAGTATGGCAGAGTAGGCTAGGTTAGGGTAGTCTAGAGTAGGCTTGGCTATGCTAGGGTAGAATAGTCTAGGCTAGGGTAGGATAGGATAGTTAGGCTAGGTTAAGCTAGGCTAGAGTAGGTTAGGCTATGCTAGATTAGGCTAGGCTAGGTAAAATTAGGCTAGGGTCTGGGCTAGTCTAGGATTGGGTAGGCTAGGCTAGAGTAGATTAGGCTAGATTATGGTAGGTTAGAGTTGGTGGATAGGCTAGGCTAGGCTAGAGTAGGCTAGGCTAGCCTAGACTAGCCTAACATAAGCTAGGCTATGCTAGGTAGGGATAGGCAAAGCTAGAATAGGGTATGTCATGCTAGGCTAGAGTAGGTCAGGTAAGATTAGGATAGGGTAGGTTAGGTTAGGTTAGGCTAGAGTAGGTTAGCCTATGCTGGATTAGGCTAGGCTAGAGTAGTTTAGGGTAGAGTAGAGTAGTGTAGGTTAGGCTAGAGTAGGGTAGACTAGAATAGGCTACAGTAGGTTAGGCTACACCTGAGTAGGCTAGACTAGGCTAGTTTAAGCTAGAGTAGGTTAGGCTAGGTTAGGCCAAAGTAGTTTAAGATAGGTTAGGCTAGGCAAGGGTAGTTTAAGCTAGAGTAGAGTAGGGTAGGTTAGTCTAGTTTAGGCTAGGTTAGTCTAGGCTAGAGTAGGTTAAGCTAGAGTAGGCTAGGGTATGCTAGAGTAGACTGTGTTTGGCTATAGTAGGTTAGAGGCGGTTATGCCAGAGTATGCTAGAGTAATAAGTTGGGCTATAGTAGGTTAGAGTAGGTCAACCTACACTATGCTAGAGTAGGTTAGGCTATAGTAGGTTAGGCTAGGTTAGGTTAGGCTAACATAGGCTAGGTTAGGCTAGGTTAGGGTAGGCTAAGCTAGGCTAGGTTAGGTTAGGTTAGGCTAGGTTAGCTTAGTCTAGGCTAGGTTACGCTAAGCTAGGGTAGGCTAGACTAGGTTAGGCGAAGCTAGTGTATATTAGGCTAGGGTAGATTAGGTTAGGCTAGGTTAGGCTACACTAGACTAGGCTAGGTTAGACTAGGCTAGGTTAGAGTACATTAGGCTAGGCAAAAGTAGACTAGGCTAGCTTAGGCTAGGCTAGGTTAGATTAGACTAGGCTAGGTTAGGCTATGCTAGGATAGGTTAGGTTAGGTTAGGTTAGAGTAGGATAGGTTAGATTAGGTTAGGCTATATTAGGCTAAGTTAGGCTAGGCTAGGCTAGAGTAGGCTTCAGTAGGCTCGACTAGAGTTGATTAAGCTCAGTTAGAGTAGGCTAGGCTAGGCTAGTTTAGGCTAAGATAGAGTAGGTTAGGCTAGAGTAGGTTAGGTTAGGTTATGCTAGGATAGAGTAGTTTAGAGTGGGTTAGCTACCTTAGGCTAGGTTAAAGTAGGTTAAGATACAATAGGCTAGAGCAGGTTAAGATACAGTAGGCTAGAGTAGGTTACGCTAGGCTAGGTTAGGCTAGGCTAGTTAAGGCTAGGCTAAAGTAGGTAAGGCTAGGTTAGGCTAAGCTAGAGTAGTTTAGGCTATAGTAGAGTAGGGTAGGTTATGTTAGTTTAGGCTAGGCTAGAGTAGGTTAGGCTAGAGTGGGCTAGTGTAGGCAAGACTAGGTTAGGGTAGAGTATGGTAGGTTAGGCTATAGTAGGCTAGGCTAGAGTAGGTTAGGCTAGCTTAGGCTAGGGTAGGTTAGTCTAGGTTAAGCTAGGCTAGAGTGGGTTAGGCTACAATAGAGTAGGGTAGCTTATGCTAGTTCAGGCTTGGTTAGGCTACGCTAGAGTAGGTTAGGCTAGTGTAGGCTAGTGTAGGCTAGACAAGGATAGGGTAGAGTAGGGTAGGCTAGGCTCTAGTAGGCTAGGCTAGAGTGGGTTAGGCTAGGTTAGGCTAGGCTATAGTAGTTTACGCTAGAGTAGAGTAGGGTAGAATATGCTAGTTTAGGCTAGGTTAGGATAGGCTAGAGTAGGTTAGGCTAGAGTAGCCTAGTCTAGGCTAGATGATGTTAGGGTAGAGTAGTGTAGGTTAGCTTATAGTAGGCTAGGCTAGAGTAGGTTAGTCTAAAGTAGGCTAGTCTAGGCTAGGTTAGGCTAGGCTAGGCTAGGCTAGGCTAGGCTAGTCTAGGCAAGGCTAGGCTAGGTTAGGCTATGTTAGGCAAGGTTAGGTTAGGCAAGTTTAGGTTAGGTGAGGTTAGTTTAGGTTAGGGAAAGCTAGGCTGGTCTAAGTTAGGTTAGGTTAGGTTACACTGGGCTAGGCTAGGTTAGGCTAGCCTAGCCTAGTCTAGGTTAGGCAAGGTTAGGTTAGGCTAGCCTAGTCTAGGTTAGGCGAGGTTAGGTTATATTAGTTTACATTAGATTAGGTGAGGCTAGATTAGGCTAGGTTGGTAGGTTAGTCTAGGTTAGGCTAGATTACACTATGCTAGAGTAGGGTAGGTTAGGCCATAGTTGGTTAGGTTAGAGTAGGTTAGGCTAGCTTATGCTAGAGTAGGTTAGGCTAGGTTAGGCTAGGCCATAGTAGGTTAGGCTATAGTAGGCTAGTGTAGGCTAGAGTAGGTTAGGGTAGAGTAGGGTAGGTTAGGCTATAGTAGGCTAGGCTAGAGTAGGTTAGGCTAGAGTAGGCTAGGTTAGGTTAGGCTAGTGTAGGCTAGGGTAGGTTAGGTTATGCTAGGCTAGGCGTGGTTAGGCTAAGGCTAGACTAGGTTAGGCAAGGCTAAGTTAGGCTAGGTTAGGCAAGGTTAGGTTAAGAAAGTTTAGGTTAGGAAAGGCTAGGTTAGGTTAGGCAAGGCTATGCTAGTCTAAGTTAGGCGAGGTTAGGTTAGATTAGGTTACATTAGCTTAGGTGATGCTAGGTTAGGCTAGAGTAGGCTCATTTAGGCTCGGCTATGCTACAATTGGTAGGTTAGTTTAGGTTAGTCTAGGTTAGACTATGATAGAGTAGGGTAGGTTAGGCTAGGTTAGGCAAGGTTAGGTTAGGGAAGTTTAGGTTAGGAAAGGCTAGGTTAGGTTAGGCAAGGCTACGCTCTTGCAGGTTAGGCGAGGTTAGGTTAGATTAGGTTACATTATCTTAGGTGAGGCTAGGTTAGGCTAGGTTAGGCTCAAGTAGGTTGGGCTATGCTACAATTGGTAGGTTAGTTTAGGCTAGTGTAGGTTAGACTATGCTATAGTGGGTTAGGTTAGGCTATAGTAGACTAGGCTAGGGCACGTTAGACTAGCTTGTGCTATAGTAGGTTAGGCTATAGTAGGGTAGGTTAGGCTATAGTAGACTAGGCTAGAGCAGTTTAGGCTAGCTTGTGCTAGAGTAGGTTAGGGTAGGTTAGGCTAGCCAAGAGTAGCTTAGGTTATAGTAGAGTAGGGTAGGATGTGCTAGTTTAGGCTAGGTTAGGCTAGGCTAGAGTAGGTTAGGCTAGAGTAAGCTAGTGTATGCTAGAGTAGGTTAGGCTATACTAGGGTAGGTTAGGCTATAGTAGGATATGCTAGAGAAGGCTAGGTTAGGTTACGCCAGAGTACGGTATGGTAAGGTAGGTTAGGCTAGGCTATGCTAGGCTAGGTTAGGAAATGATAGGTTAGGCTAGGTTAGGTAAGGTTAGATTAGGCAAGTTTAGGTTAGGCAAGGGTAGGATAGTCTAAGTTAGGTT
>APFE031356729.1:147876-166019 GCA_000404065.3 Pinus taeda | reverse complement strand
TTTATGCAAATTCATAACTAATCCAGAAGAACATTCGAATATTTTAAATATATGAAAGAGATTAAGCCATGAGAGTCCATTAAGCATACCCATGATGAGCACATCATCTATGAAGAAACCATGTGAAATTTTGATATTACTCCCAATTACCAAAGCCTGAAAAAGTCCATCTTCCGCTGCTTTCTTTATTCGCAGACTCAGACAGTCCATAGCCAAAATGAAAAATAACGGAGATAGTGAGCAGCCCTGTCGAAGTCCATGACCAGCCCTGAAGAAGCGAGTGGGGTATCCGTTGATGATAACAACGTAATTAATATTCAGTGCACATGCCATAACCCAATTCACACATCTGGGTTGCAACCCAATCTTTAGAAGAACTAAACGAAGATAGCCCCAATCAACTGAGTCATAAGGCTTCATCAGATCCACCTTCATAATAGCAGTGCTTGTATGCTTAGTATGAATGGAATGCATACATTCCTAAGCAATAGCAACCACATCATGTATTTGTCAGTCCTGTAAAAACCCATATTGCTAAGGAGAAATAAACATAGACAGGATATTCCGCATCCACCCCGCAATGGTTTTGGAAATGATCTTATAAATTAGATTACATAAAGAAATGGGTCTATAGTCATTGAAAGATAAAGAAGGCCTTCATTTAGGAATGAGACCAATATAGGTCGAGTTCATGTGAGGATGGATAAGCCCAGTGGTCTGAGACTCCTCCATCATATTCATAAGATCATATTTAAAAATATCATAGAAATGCATGAAGATTTCTGTTGACCAGCCGTCCGAACTTGGACTCTTATCTTTCTTGAAAGCCTTTAAAACCTCTAGAATCTCATCAGCTGTGACGGCCTTGAATAAGCATTCATTATCCTCAGCATCAAACATTGTAGGATACATATCAATAGCCCATATAATAGCATCTGCATCAGCCTCCCCCTTTCGATCATATGCTCTTTGAAAATATGTAACTGTAGCTTCACTTATACCCTCTTGTGTCTGAATTCGAGCCCCATCCTCATCATGAATTTACTAGATTGGATTTATGTTGCGCCTGTGATTTTCACAGCGGTGAAAAAACTTAGTGTTACGGCCACCTTCATTTATCCAAATTTCCCTGCTCTTAAGACACCAAGAAGCTTCCAATGTCGATAATATTCCCATTTTTTTAAGTTCAAGGGCATGGATACGGGCACGGATATCTGCCGAAATAACATGAGAGAAAATCCATGGTAATAAAGCATCCAATTCCATTTGGATGTCCTTCAATTCCTTTTGATGGACCTTTACTTTCATTTTTTTCCATGCTTTAACATTCGTTCGGAGGATACCCAATTTCTCCAGAATATTCTCCATGGGAGAGGACCCCAAAACTTGTGCTTTTGTCCAAATGGATAGAACAAAATCATTAAAGGTTTGATCTTGAAGCCAAGTATGATTAAATTTAAGGGGCAACCCAAGTCTATGACCACTCGTCTGTTATTGCAATGTTATAGGCCTATGATTAGATAGGTAATTGTTAATGACATTTGACTGAACATTGCATAGACTCTCCATCAAGCACTCATGAATAATAAACTTATCCAGCCATTTCGCATTGTATGCATCCCCTTCCCAACCATTATCCCAAGTAGGGACCAACTTTGATGGGCAAATATCAATGAAATTATTTTCAATAAAAGATTCCTAGATCATACCTGCTATTGGGTCAATTTTTCTCGACATCCCCCATACTTCATTTAGGCCCACAGTGCAATTTAAATCCCCTGCGATAATAAGAGAGGCAAGATCCATGATGTGAACTGTAAACAGAGCTTCCCAGAAAACAATCTTGTTTCTATATGGACCATATACATTCAGGATATGAAAACGATCCTGAAATCCACGCAGAAAGACCTCAATGAGAATTCCAGCCGCACAGGAGAAGGCTTTTGCTCGAACCCACAAAGGGTTCCATAAAACCACCAAATAGGCTAGCTACAGTCGTGGCTGAAATATACCACTCCGGGAACATCTTCTGAAAATAAGCAACCACATGAGAAACCAAGTGCATGGTTTCCTAAAGCAATATGATACACGGGCGAACAGATTGAAAAAGATGCTTAAGAGCCAGGAACTTTGAGGGAGTTCCCAATCCCCGAAGATTAAGCAATAGGGCGGTAGTCATGAGACACCTTGTGCGGGCATCTGCGCTCCAAGGGCCCTAGGGTATGGTATATCTGCAATTGGTGCATCAACAAGAAAACTATCCAAAGGAGAATTTGCAGTGTTGATCCTGGCACGACCCCTAAAATGGTGACTCCCCTAATTGTTTTTACGTCTAACCATGATATTACCAGCTGAGGTGGGACTAATGTGAGGAGAGAATATACCTGAAGGCTTATGTATGGCCAGAGACTTTAAATCAAGGGTTTTCTTTTGGAGTAGATAATCTAGATCACTCCGCATAGAATTGGTAGTAGAATTCAATGGAGTATGTATAGGGCTCTTACCAGGACATTGCCCCGTATCTTTAGGCTTGCGTGGAGGAGACGAAATATAGGACACATAAGAGGAGGATGGAACCTCATGCCGTTGAAACAGATTAGGATTGATAGGGACATCATGAGGCTGGAATGATTTAGGACATTCTAGACTGGTGGGGGAGAAGCCCGAGGAAGGAGGGCATGAGATCGAGTGAGGCCAGCATGATCTCGGTAAGACAAAATTTCCAAAAGAAAAGGGCGATGACGGGATGGTGATAGGAGATAATCCTTTTCACGGAGAAGACAGAACAAAAGAACGAGAAGGATGAGAGTTATGATGAATACCTGAGAAACGACGCGGGTTAGTTTCCCATGAGAAAACAACACCATGTTCTGGCTTTTTCGGCACTTTCATATAATCCCATCCTTTATTTCTACCACCCAAACACCGTAGATAGTTGGCCAGGACGTGGCCAATATGGTGACAAAGTGAACATCGAAAAGGAACTCCCCAATAATCCAACATCTGAGTAAGGTTATTATCACCCTAGTGAAGCCCAATATGCTCTGAAAAACCGCCCTTGTATTCTTTCTCAATAAGAATCCACGCAACCCTTTTGTCAGGGGCACTAAGACAACAGGGATCCACGTACACAAATTTCTCAATTGTCTTGCCAATATCTTGTAACGCTTGCTTTGTCCACCGTTCAATTGAAAGACCGGGTAGTTTGACCCATATCAATTTATTTTGAGGACTATTGTTAAGAGAATTGAAGCTACTAAACAAAGAGCGTAATTCCAAGAAACTGCGCCCATCAATCCATGGAATTTTTTTTACCTTTTGCAGGTCCTCCTAGTAGAGGAAATGAAAACTATGCCAACTATGGAGTAGCCTCACCACCGTCGACAAATATCCCAGATTAGACTTCCACTTTAATTCTACTCATTTTCTTCATATCACTGTCACTCCACACAGAGAAATGCCAACATCCCACTAAAGCACGTTTCCGCAAACTGGGAATTTGGTCATGTAACCTTCCAATGTCGAAAAACAGAGCGAGTGATGGTGAAAATGTCTTAATAGACTGAACGTTATGCCCATATCGTCGTTGATGTCTTGCATGCATGCCACTCCCCAATCCAGGGCTGCCTGACCACCCTTCTGATTAGAATTCGCCTCCATAGTAGCCCTAATAAATGCCTCCTGGGCCGATGTGTAGAAGCCCAAGATATCCATATCAGCCCTCCCAGTAAAACCTTCCGAAATATGACAGCTCGAATTAAAATATCACAGCCATAGGACAGGTGTAAATAATAAAAGGACAATAGATGACATGAAGGGTAGCTCCAAAAGTTAAATAGGAATAATACGGGTGACCTACCCAACGTACGGAGCTGACCGAAACACCAGCACCCAATGAGCATACATGATTCTAGAATAACTCCACATAAGCAAAAGTCAGCGGAAACATTCCCCAGATCAAGTTAAAAAAAGATATGTCAGAGAGAGGTGATGTAATGTCAAGCACGGAGGATATCCGAGAGTCCCAAAGCACCAACACTGACAAACTTGATGCACGGCAGGCTAAAAAAGGCAAGTGGCAAGATCTAAAACGGATATGAAGCCACCTACTACAGCAGCCAAAGAAAAAATCCAAGGAGATACCAGAAAATACAGAGTAACTGGAGCCGAAGTCACAGAGCTAGAAATGGATCCCCCAACCAGATAGCACAAAAAACCTTAGTAACAGGGTAGCCTAATACCCCACGCAGCAACACAAGCAATAACAACCCATACAGGTCAACCATGTATCACCTAGTCGAAAACCGAAATGTTTGCATGGCTGGGAAATGAAGAAAAAATTAGTACACAGATGCCATATTTGGAGCAAATAAGAAAAATTTAGATAGGAAAACCCCGTCTCAGATATAGGCAAACAAAAAGCCTGGAAGAAACTCAGAGCCACGATGCATGTGGACGATGTTTCGAGGAAGAGAAATGAGAAATATATATACGATAGAGGATGGAAATGGAGGCAACAAATAGCAATAAAATATGGACCAATTTTGACTTCATCAGGTAGAGACAAAATCGAAAAATCATGCCCATATATCGTAACCAATAACAAAAAAAACTACGACACAAAAAAAGTTTCGCCCCAAAAACTTATACCATGACCTATAAGATGAAACACAAACCACATAACATAGATGGCCCGAGAGCTCAAACCTGGTCATTCTACGGAGAACAGAAGCTAGAAACCACTGCATACTGTCTGATATAGGTCACCACCGTGGAAGCTGGAAGCTGGAAACGCCGAAATCCTTCACACAATACCCTGTGAAAATCCCTAATCCCTAATTAGAGTTAAATAATTATGCTCTCACATTGCAACTTTGTCAGGCTAAGGAGAGTATCCCCATTCGTGGACGATTTCACTCTCATGTATAAGGAGAACTTATATATTATGATTATAGAAAAAGTTTAGTCTTTACAACTTAGGATATGTTTCTATATATTGTTATATTAAAAAAGTAAAATTAACTAAAACAAAAATAATTAAATAAATATATTTAAAATGGATCTAGGTGAACTTTTAATTTTATATAATTAATTAAATATAACTTTATTATTTTGTAAATTATTAAAATGTAAACTATGTTATCAAATTATTGTTTTTTAAATTCATTAAAATGTAAACTATGTTTGAATTAAAATTAATAAATTTCATATTTCCTAATATAAAAGAGGTGTGATTGTATTTGTAGTTTATGATGATGATGGTGGTGGTTAATGTTCATAGAGACCAAACTTTGGTCTATCGGACCTAAAGAAACAAATTATTTAGTTTGATTTAAGATTTTATTCGTATGCTCAAAAAGCTTGGAGAGAAGCCTCCTGAGCTGACTGTAATTTTGACAACGTAAAAGGCTAGGAAGGTTAGTATTGCAACAAAGATTTTGAAATTGAGATCTAATGTGGTTGTACGCAGGGCACTCTAAGAGGAAGTGATTTTCATCCTCGATGTTCGTATTCTCACAGAGATGGCAGAACCTTTCCATCCATGGTGTTTTTGGAACTGCCCAATGACCCATTTCACTATGGAGCTCATGAGAGTTCGTTCTAATCTTGGCTATATTAATTTTCTTCTTTGAGCTAGTTGAAACAGAGAGATACTTTTGATCTTCTAGGGGGGGTTGATGACACCACATTTTTTCTTTGAGCTTAGAAGTAACAATATTTTTAATGTTATTAATGTTTTGCAATGCAACATTCTCGTCGATCTCCCAATGGTTTAACTAGGCCCTGGTGTCTTTATACCAACCTCGTTTGAGCCTTAGGTCGTTTTGGTTGGAAGTTAAAGCTATCTTAGGAAGTCTATGGTCTCCTATGTGGTTTGTGCTTGTACAACAGAAGCCTAGTCATAGCTAGGCTCTCGATAGGGGAAAGACCCACTTCTATAAGGAGAATAGGATAGGGTGTGTTGCTTTTAATTTCGAGGTTATAAGTTATAAAATGCTTCTGGATTTGCTCAATCTTTCTCCAAGATTCCCTAGAGATGTTACAACCCCAAACCTCACATCCATATAAGAAAACCGGAGCGACTAAAGTTTCAAAGAGGAACTTCTTTCTATCCCACATTACGAGGTTTATCGTTTTACAATTATCTTCAAGACCAAAATTATCTTTCCATCCCCCATTAATCCTTTTCTCAATGCTATAGTTCAAGTTGAGCTTGTGACGAATATCAATTCCTAGGTACTTGTAGGAAGACACTTCCTCCAAGTTACTATTGTCATACATAAAATTAGCGTAAGTGTCATTCTTGGATTTGATAATCATAACTTTTGTTTTGTCAGTGTTAACAATCATACCCATGGTAGAGCATAAATCCTTAAGAAGTATAAGTTGCTTATCAAGATCAGATGGGCACCTTGCGAGAAAAACAATATTGTTAGCGTAGAGAAGAAGAATGATGACTATCCCAGCTAAAATCGTGCCAACAAATCATGCTTCCTCTAAACAACCTTCTAGCTTGTTGATGTAAATGCCAAATAGGGTAGGGGAGAGGGAGCAACCTTGTTTAACTCTGATATTACACTTAATATCTTTTAACCACCCTTCATTGCTTTTTAACTTGGCAATTACATAATTGGTAATTTAAAAATAATATTTCAATATTTATTATATATAAATTATAATATTAATATTTTATATATAAAGATAATAATTTTTCATATTTATATACACGATATAATCTTATAAAAATTATATAAAACTATTTTTTGCATTATTCAAAAATAAATATTAAAATGAATTAAAATACGAATATAATTCTTATATAATATCATAATGCAAAATAAATAAAATAACACATATGAAAAAAAATAATTGAATTTATTATTATTAAATACAAAAATTTTAATTAGTTTGAAACTTGTTTATTAAATCTAATATATAAATTAGAAATAAAATACATATAATTAGTAATATATGAATAATGATTTTATTATTATTAATAAATGAAAAATTTAATTAAATTGAAATTTATTATTAATTACATATATAGATTAGAAAAAAATACAATTTATTCAAATATGCAAAACTCAAAACAAAAACCGAATAAAATAGATTATTGATTGATTGTAAAATGATGTTTTGTTTAGTTAAACGGATAAGGTGTGGTAAAGTCCCTAAAAAACTTTATAGGTACAACATTAATTATACTGAAAATTAATATAAATATATTAATAAACTAAAAAATATATTTGCTTTAATTTATTTTAGGTTATATCAAAATAAACCAATCTTAAATTTAAATATATATATAGTTGAGACTTCACACTATTAAAACGGACAATGCACTTGTAGTGTTTTTCGAATAAAAATCAACTAACATTATACAATTATATTCATGAGAGTTCATGTGTCTGGGTCATGACATAAAGTCGCGGACCACCCGACTACCGAATACCCAATATTATTTTATATTATCAATTTGACTTGACTTAGAATCTTTCAGCAACACCTCTTTCAACTTCTTACTGTAGCGGAGTTGAAATCGGATTAATAGCTCAGCCAAAACATTTAGACCGCTTCAAATAGAAGCATTCGAATTATGACTGTCACACCATGCTCTGGACCTTTCATAACCACCCTTTGTAACTTAAAACCAACAAGAGTATTCTGCATTTCTCCTTCCCTCGATTCTCTGCTGGATTCCGAAGCATCACAGGCACTCTGTTGATACTGTGTACTCATTGTACGTCAGTGGAGATAGAAGAAGCAGCAGTAGATCGAGGAGGAGGAGAAGGAGAAGGCAGAGTAGTGGCCACTGAACGTCATATCGTGAAATCTTTGGTCTCCTCAGATCACATAATGAGAGACATCTTCACGGTCCCTTCCGCCATAAGTCGCCAAAATCTCAACACCCGACCTGGGAAATCGGCCGATTTGGGGGACGATTTGGCCTCCGCAAACTGCATAATTTCATTCTGGGACTCAAACGCAGCCAAATCCATGACATTGTTCAAGAGAAACGGAAAGGAAGCCAACGAGTATATCGCCGCCGTCGACGATCTCCGGCAACTCATGGAAAATCTAGTGGTCACTGACAACAGCTCAGCCAAACTGGTGCGCGCGCAGCGCCTCATGGAGATGTCGATGGTCCGCCTGAAAGTAGAGTTTCACCGAATTCTGTCGGCCAACGTCAAGCCGACGATGGTGCCGGACAACGAAAACTCGAGCCACGGCTCGCGGGGCGAGGCGTCGACGGACGAAGAGGGGAGCAGCGGCGGCCGCCATCGGACTGGAAGTTCTAACGCCGACGAAATTTGTGAAATCGACATGATGCCGCTGGAAGCCGTGCTAGACCTGCGCAGTATAGCGAAGCGCATGGTTGCCAGCGGATACGCGAGGGAGTGCGTTCGAATCTACGGGATGACCAGAAACCCTGTCATTGAAGGGTGTCTCAACAGAATCGGCTTCGACCAGCTAAATACGAGCGATGTGCAGAAGATGGAATGGGGAATTCTGGACAATAGGATCAAGAACTGGATACGCGTCATGAGTATTGCGGTGAGAATTCTGTTCGCGAGTGAGAAACGTCTCTGTGACGAGATGTTTTCAGGTTTTAATAACGTCAGGGATTCCTGTTTCGCTGAGGTCGTCAAGGGGCCGGCGACGAAGCTTCTGGCTTTTGGCGATTCTGTAGCCATGAGCGAAAATTCCAGCGAAAGGATCTTCAGGCTGCTCGACATGTATGGGTTTCTGTTGGACCTTGTGCCCGACATCGACACCGTTTTAAGCCAAGAATCGTGCGCAAGCGTGAGGATGCAAGCCTCTACGATCGTAATTCGGCTCGGGGAGTCGGTACAGGGGATTTTGAAGCAATTCGAGAATGCAGTCCACGCGGAAAATTCAAAAACCCCAGTCCCAGGCGGCACCATTCATCCGCTTACAAGGTATGCTATGAATTATCTGAGCTTTCTGTCTGATTACAAGGAGGCTCTCCGGAACATAATGGCCAATGCACCAATTGATATCCCAAAGTTGGCCCTGTCTGATGGCCTCATGGGCATGTGTTGGGACTTGGATAGCCATCATGATAATGTAACGGGTAGCCCGACCTCTACTCTGTCTGCGAAACTGGGATGGATTATCACCATCCTGCAATGTAAGATAGATTCAAAATCTAACCTCTACAAGGATGCTGCTCTGTCATACCTGTTTCTCATGAACAATCTTCACTACATGGTGAAGAAGGTCAAAGGCTCGAAGCTTTTAGGGCTGTTAGGGTATGGCTGGCTGAGGAAAAATCAGGCAAATGTGAGAAATTATGCGGCAAATTATGAGCGAGCGGCATGGATGAAGCCTCTCAATTGTTTGAGGGATGAGGGGATTCATGTGAGTGGGAGTGCTTCCACTGGGATGTCACAGCAGGCCCCGAAGGATAGATTCAAGGGTTTCAATTTTGCAATTGAAGAGGCACTCATCAAGCATTCTGGTTGGATGGTGCCGGATATGGAGCTCCGGGAGGAGATTAGGATTTCAATCGCTGAGAAAATGATACCAGCCTATCGGTCCTTCTTGGGTAGAGTGGGCAAGTCTTTGGAAAGTGGGAGACACCATGAGATGTATATAAAGTACACGCCTGAGGAGCTGGAAACTCGTCTCTTGGATCTCTTTCACGGTAATTCATCATCCTTAAGTTCAAGGAATCCATCGTCATTAAGTTCAGAGAGATCATAGAAGGAATGAGAGTATACAAATAGAATAAAATTCCACCTTATGGACATGCCATTACAGTAACATGATGGCTGGGACTTTGCTTTCTATATATCTAACTTCACATTCTTATCACTCATGGGAAACAACGTTCATTGTAATTAGGCTATATACAATATAATTTCCTAATGTAAATTTTGCCAAGGAAACTCAGTGCAGGAGTTATCTTTCATACTTTTCCTTGTGGACTTCCTTGTTTTTGTTCTGCACTCCCTGTTTTGATAGGAAGTTTCATACTTCACTGAATCTCTAATCATTTAGGGTCTACTGTGTTTACGATATTCACTGCTTCCGCATTGTATAAAATAACAAACTCAATGCTTGAACCCTACATAAGTTGGCTATGCCACAGCGAGAGAGGTAGCTATCCATTTGGTCTAAGGACAAAGATTTTGGATGCCAATTGCATTCCTGTTGCCCTTCATTTACTAAAGAGTGGCTCTTGATATTTCACCCTCTGTAGTTGATCTGTGGTAATATTTGTAGAAATTATTGTTTTCAGAAAAAGTCAGACAGTTCAGAAAGACATCTCAGACCTTCAACATTTTGCCGAAGATAGAGGCTGCCTTACACGTTTATTTTTCAGTAACTTTCCGCACTACGCTCTTGTTGCTTGGCAGATACCTAGGATGATAGGGAGAATAGCAAACAATAAACATTTGGTTGCAGCACATTTGCTGAACCTGAGGGTAACATGAGGGCTGTAAATTTCTGTGTATTGATTAAGGTGTAATAAATGGGTTGTAACATGGTGCATAATGTCTATTAAAAAAACGTTTTAAAGGAATATCAAAATTGTTTTATATTCTGAAAAATAATAGATAGGAATAACGTGAAACAATCAACTTCACTTTCATTCCTTAAATTCTAAATTATTCCTAAAATTTACAATCAAATTCAACCATCCTATATCTTGAAATCACAAATTCTATGTTTAAATATAGACATTAACCTCAAAAGTCAGAGGCTACTACGTCTCAATCTTGAAAATTTCCATTCTGAAGCTTTAGCTTTTCCAAGATGTATGCGTGCTTTTGGCCAGTTGTTCAATATTGAAATGACAAACTCTATGTTTAAATATCAACATTAACCTCAAACATTATAGTCGGAGGCTACAACGTGTGATTCTTGAAAATACCCATTCTGAAACTTTATTTATTCCAAGATGTATGCGTACTTTTGGCCAATTGATCAATATTTTATAACGAATTCCACACGAACGGGACACCGTTCATTACTAATCAATATTTTAATAACGAATTAGGACATCATTCATTCCTCGGAGTCCTTTTGTAATTCTTTATTTGGCAAATTTCCCTTCTACATCTAATATTTTTATTATTATTATTTTTAAATTAAAAGTAACAAATTTCCCTTCTGCATCTAATTTTTTATTTTTAAATTAAAAGTAACATGTTTGATGAGTACTTAATTTGAATTTTTGACAGATGATTATTTTTAAATTAAAAGTAACATGTTGGATGTGTATTTTTTTCAATTTTTAATAGATGAGTCATTATTTTAATAATAACGATAATTTTTACAGGATAGAATTCATTATTTGAGTAGGTGTGTTTATAGAGATGGAAGAATTATTGTAACAGTGTTTGAATCATATTTTTGATAGTGGAAATGGATTCAACACCATAAAAAAAATTTGAGACACCAAAAATCTTGAAGTTTGATAGCTATAACCTGCATTTACAAAAATCCTGGATTTTATCAAAATATTGCCAAAATTTCTATGATTTTCAAGACAAAATAACAATCTGATTAAACTATTACATTTGGATAAGATAAAGTTAAAAAATAAAGATATAACTAAAAGTAAATATTAGTTCATTTTTCATGTGATACATTGAATATCAATTTATTCTTGGGAAAAACTGTAAAGACAATTAACTCATTATTAACTTATTATATAGTTTTTAATATTTCCTTAACTAAAATGTTTATTTATTAAAAAATTAATCTACACAATCTTTTAAAACAACCATTCATAAAAAAAGTGTTACTCCATTTACCAGCGAAACGATGACTAGAGGGCTAGATTAGGCGTTTTGTTTGTAATTTTTACTTAAATTTTGGTTGGGATATATACTAAAATTGAATGAAAATTTTTAGATGAAACAAAGATATGTTTAATGATTATTATTCATTTTCATTAATGTTAATCTCGAAATCCACATTCATGAATACCAATATGGCATTTTATTTTCAGTCGAATGTTGGAAGTTTGACAACTAATTATGTAAATTTGAGTAAAATGTAAAAAGTTAGTTTATGTAACCGAGGAGGCACATATAAAACCAAATGAATGCCCAAACTATTGTATGGAGAATCATTATTGATTGAATAGAGATTCCAATCCCTTGCCCTGTGGATGTTTCCTTGACACTCTGGGTTTTACCACGTAAATCTTGTGTTGTTACTTGTGTGTGTGCATTCAATTTTGCATTATATGCTTTTCTTAGTCAATGTATAACTAAAATGTCTTCTTTCTTTACTCATTCACCTATTCGAACAACAAATTGTATCAGAGCCATCTGCATGTGTGTGAGCCTATCAGAGAAATCTGCCTGTGCACGAGCTTGTCGCTGTTGAGGGAGAGAACGGGAGCCTTCTGCATGTGCATGAAGCGTGGGCTGAACCCCATTTCTGCGTGGAAGGGGTGAAGCGTGGCTGAGGTGCCTGCGTGAAGGAGAGGAGGACGAGCCTTCCTGCAAACGTCATTGCTGGATGTAAAGACTAGAGCTGACTGTGCTGCGTGTTAAGCTGTGCTGCATGTTAACTGCCCTGCATGGACCATTGCTGCATGTTAAAAAAAAAGTGACCTATGACCTCTGCATGCAAGAGACGCTGTGAGACCACCGTTGCTGCCCGTGTGGCTTGCATGAAGATCAGAGTGCGTTTTGCTGTGTGTTAGAGCGTGACTCTGCGTGATGGAGCATAGGCTTTGTGTGTATTCTCTGAAGGGAGGCTCTGCTGCGTGAAGGTGTAGGTTGTCTCTACTTGAGGAGGACTGTGACCTCTGCATTCGTTGAATGGCTACATTGATTGCGTGCCTCCAGTATCTGCAATGGTGAAGGAGGAGTAATCCTAAAAGGCTGCATATTGCATACTGTCAAAAGCACTGCCAGAACAGAGCTTGCACGTTGCTTGCCAAAGGCCTGGCTTGTGGATTTGGGTAATTTTTTTTAAATTTTGAGAGAATTTTTTCCCAAGAATTTTTTTCAGAAATTTGTGAAAAACAAAGGGGTGGATTTGTTTAAATTGAAGGAAAGGAAAAATCAAAGTTTTTTTTCATTAAAATTGAAGGAAAGAAAAAAAAAGGGGTTTGAAAAATAAGGGTTTTTCATTAATTTGAAAGAAAAAAATTGTTGAAGGGTTGTTTTAAAGAGTTTTTTTTTAAAGAAAGGGAAACAAAAATAAGATAAACCCTAGTTGAAAGACTGAAACCCTAGGAGAAAACAATGGCCAAGATGTCGAATGCAAAATTCGAGGTGGAGAAATTCATCGGCAAGAGCAATTTTGCTCTTTGGAAACTGAAGGTTAGGGATCTGCTTGTGCAACAAGGGTTGCACAAAGCATTGGATGGGGCAACTAAGAAACCTGCAACCATGACTGATTCACACTGGGAGGACTTGGATGCCCGAACTCTCAGTACCATCAAGTTATGTATGGCAGACGAATATCTCTTCAACATTGTTGAAGAGAGTATAGCTTCAGGTTTATGGGAAAAACTGGAAAAACTCTATATGACAAAGTCGTTAACCAATAGAATTTATCTGAAAAGAAAGTTGTATAGTCTTCGAATGAAAGAGGGTTCAAAAGTTGCAGAACATTTGAATGTTTTTAATACACTTATATGCCAATTAACAGAAATGGAAGTTAAAATTCAAGAAGAAGATAAAGCCATAACCTTGCTGTGTTCTCTGCTCGAATCATGGGATCACTTCGTAACTTCAATCAACTTGAGCAATGCTGATTCTTTGAAGTTTGAATCAGTCGTGGGAGCTCTCTTATCTGAAGAAGTACGAAGGAAATCTAGTACTGAAACAGCTGCATCAAAAGCCATGATAACTAGAGGACGGTCAAAGAAAAGAGGAGAAAAGACAAGGGGGTCTTCTAGATCTAAATCAAAAGGAAAGAAGCGTAAGGCAAAATGTTGGCACTGCAATACAATTGGACACCTGAATAAAGAATGTTGGAAACGAAAAGAATCTGATAACCCGAAGAAGGAAGCGAATCAGGTCGATTCAGGTATGATAGAAAAAGTTTTATCTGCTGAAGAATTATGTATGATAGATGAAATTTCACCTGAATGTAATGTCTCTCAGGGTTTAAAAAGCTGGCTGTTAGACTCTAGTGCTTCTCATCACATGTGTCCACATAGAAATTGGTTTACTTCGTATGAAAATGTAAATGGTAGTTCTGTGTTTATGAGTAATAATGTATCATGTCAGACTGTTGGGATGGGAAATATCAGGATTCAAATGTATGATAACATAGTTAGAACATTAACTAGTGTTAGACATGTACCTGATTTGAAGAAAAATTTGATTTCCTTGGGAGTGTTGGGTTCAGATGGTTATAAGTTTACAAGTCAGAATGGTGTGTTGAAAGTCCTTAAAGGTGCCCTAATTGTTATCAAAGCAGAAAAGGTCGGAAATCTTTACAGATTAAAAGGAAGTACTCAAGTCAGTGAAGCAGCGATTGTATCAGAAAAGGAAGAAGCAAGTACTCGTCTATGGGATCAACGATTGGGTCACATGAGCAAGAAAGGTCTTCAGATACTGATGAAACATAAATCTCTTCCCGATCTGAAATATTTGAAGTTAGATTTCTATAAACATTGTGTGTATGGAAAACAGTGTAAACAAAGATTTAAAACTGGAAATCATAATAGTAAAGATATTTTAGACTATATTCATTCTGATCTATGGGGACCATCTCCTGTTGTATCATATGGAGGTGCTCTATATTTTTTAATGTTTATTGATGATTTCTCCTATAAAGTTTGGGTCTTTATGCTAAAAAAGAAAGCTGATGTATTCAATGTCTTTAAACAATTTAAAGCAATGATAGAGAAAAGAGCAAGCAAATCTATTAAATGTTTAAGAACTGACAATGGTGGTGAGTTCACTTCAATTGAATTTGAACAATACTGTAAGAATGAAGGAATTATTCGACACAAAACAGATGTTTATACTCCTCAGCAAAATGGTGTTGTTGAACGTATGAATTGGACTCTTATGGAAAGAGCCAAAAGCATGATCAACAATGCTAACTTGCAAAAGGAGTTGTGGGCAGAAGCAGTATCCATTGTTTGTTATTTAGTTAACAGATCACCTTCAGTAGCAATTAATTGTAAAATTCCTGAAGAAGTTTGGACAGGTCAGTCTTGTGATTATTCACATTTAAGGATATTTGGCTATGATGCTTATTCTATTATTCCCAAAAATCAACATTCAAAATTAGATCCAAAATCGAAATGTTATTTCTTTGTTGGGTATGATTATGCAATGAAAGGATACAAGTTGTGGGATCGTACATTGCGGAAGATAGTCATTAATAGAGATGTAACATTTAATGAATCTTCTCTTTTTAAAATCAAATGTTGAAAGAATTGAACATGAACAGGTATTGCCAAATCAACAAGTTTAGTTGGAGGCTAGACCTTTCGGTGACAGTCAAAAGGAAGGAGAGACTTTTGGAGAAAAAGGTGTTGAAGATACAAAGAAAGTTGTTGAAGTTTCTGAACTAGTTCAAGTTTCTGAACCAGTTCAGCGACCAACCACTCTAAGAAGGTCTACAAGGGAAAGAAAAACTCCCAAAAGGTATGAAGATTTTGCTTCATCTTTTGCTTTGATTACTGAAGATGTGGAACCCTCTTGTTATCAGGAAGCAATAGATGATACAGATAGCGAAAAATGGAAAATGGCTATGAAAGAAGAAATGGATTCCTTGGCCAAGAAAAATACCTGGGATCTTGTAGAAATTTCTGAACGGAGAAGTGTTGTTGGATGCAAGTGGGTCTTCAAACTGAAACAGAAAGTTGATGGAAGTATCGAAACGTATAAGGCGAGACTGGTAGCAAAAGGGTATTCTCAGGTTGAAGGTATAGACTTTCATGAGATTTTTTCTCCATTTGTAAAAGTTGTTTCTATTCATACTGTGTTTGCACTACCTGCATTACTTAACCTTGAGTTAGAACAGCTAGATGTTAAAAAAACTTTTCTACATGGTGATTTGAATGAAGAGATATATATGGAATAACTAGAAGGTTTTGTACAAGGTCACAACAGAAGATTAGTTTGCAAGCTCATGAAATCATTGTATGGTCTAAGGCAGTCTCCCAGATAATGGTACAAGAAGTTTGATTCCTTCATAGTGAGCCAAAAATTTATAAGAAGTGAGTATGATCATTGTGTATACTTCAAAAGTTTCAATGGCATATTCATTATCTTAGCTTTGTATGTTGGTGATATGATTATTGCAAGAAAAAGCATGGAAGAGATCAACAGGTTAAAGGCTCAGCTCTCTAGGATATTTGATATGAAGGATCTTGGAGCAGAAAAACATATCTTGGGCATGGAGATACACAAAGACAGGAAAAATGGTAATATTTGGTTATCACAGCAGAAGTATGTGGAGAAAGTACTTGAAAAGTTCTGTATGAACAATGTGAAACCTATTAATGTTCCATTAGCTTCCCATTTTAAGCTTTCTTCAGTTTTAAGTCCTAGAATTGATGAAGAAAAGTAGTATATGTCTCATGTACCATATGCAAATGTTGTAGGCACTTAATGTATGCGATGGTATCTACAAGACTTGACATTTCACATGCAGTTGGAGTTGTCAGCAGGTTCATGGAAAATCCAGGTGAAGAACAATGGCGAGTAGTGAAATTGGTGTTTTAATATCTAAGAGACATAAGTGACCATTGCATCATCTTTAGTGGTAGTGAAGGATCAGTCCACAGATATGTCGATGTTGATTATGCAAGTGATTTGGACAAAAGAAGATCTACTACAGGTTATGTCTTTACTCTTGCAGGTGGAGAAATTAGTTGGATGTCAAAGCTTCAAGAAACAGTTGCATTGTCCACTACTGAAGCTGAATATATAGCCGCTTCAGATGCCAGTAAAGAAGCAATCTGGTTAAAGGGTCTGCTTGATGAGATTGGAAGGACGCATGAGAAAGTAAATGTACTTTGTGACAGTCAAAGTGCTATTCACTTGGCTACAAATCTTGCTTATCACAATAGAACCAAGCACATTGATGTAAGGTATCATTTTCTGAGACATGTGATCGATGGCGGAAAAGTAGCTCTTTGAAAGGTCCATATGCGAGAGAATTGTGCAGACATATTCACAAAGCCAGTTACAGTAGAGAAGTTGCGATGGTGTTTAGCTTCTCTTGGCTTGCAGAAAAGATGATGAATGGGCATGGGCAAGGGATTAGGAAAATTGTTGTCAAGGTGGAGTTTGTTGAAAGTTTGACAACTAATCATGTAAATTTGGGTAAAATGTAACAAAGTTTTATACTGAATCATCGGTTATGTAACTGAGGAGGCACATATAAAACCAAATGAATGCACGTATTATTGTATGGAGAATCATTATTGATTGAATAGAGATTCCAATCCCTTGCCCCGTGGATGTTTCCTTGACACTCTGTCAGGGTTTTACCACATAAATCTTGTGTTGTTATTTGTATGTGTGCATTCAGTTTTGTAGTCAGTTATATGATTTTATTGGTCAATGTATAACTAAAATGTCTTCTTTCTTTACTCATTCACCTATTCGAACAACATCTAAGAGTGTACGTGAATTCGACCATCTCCATGTCATTGATTTCACTCTACTTCCATGGAAATCTGGAGGACATGGCGATGGATTGAAATCTAATATATCATTGACAATTTTCAAATTATTAGTATAAATATTATAATATTTTATAATAATGTTAAAATATTTAATTATAAAATATTAATATTTTTAATAATTAAATATTTAATTATATAACCTAATAAATTATAAGTTTAAATTTAGAGAAAATATTTTCATTTTTGTAAAATTGATCTAACTTTAATGTTTAATTTAATTATAACTTTAAAAATAAATTATATTGTAGATATCAGTCTTTCTAATCACATCGTTAGGATTTGGTCAACATTTCGAACCAACTAATATGGTTCAACTAATGTGGTTCTTAAGGATGAACCACATTAGTTGATTTGAAACGTAGACCAAATCCTAACCATGTGATTAATCTAAAAGACTGATATCTACATTATGGATCACAAAAGTCTTAGATCTAAGAAAATAAATTATGTTATTTAAGTTTGATTTAATATAACTTTAAAATTAAAT
>APFE031356729.1:51260-135438 GCA_000404065.3 Pinus taeda | reverse complement strand
GGAGCCCCCCCTTCGTTGCGCCGATTGTGTAGTGGGGGTGGGGGGGGTCACAGGGGGTTTGAGGGGTACATCTAACCCCACTCTATGGGGTCCGAGGTAGTGCCCTGGAAAATTTTGGTTTTGGAACCTATGTTAGGTTGGGTGGACCCACCTATGGTTTTGTGCATGATTTTCACACATGGTTTTGGACATGATGGTTTTCGTTCCATGGTTTTGGATGCGATGGTTTTTGTTCCATGGTATTGGATGCTTCGGCATGTATAAATATCTATTATAACATTGAAATGAACATAATGAAAAATCAAGATGGTAGTCTCGGTTTTGGGATCCAAGGGAAAATCTCTGTGTATATGTGTTATGTTCTCGCATTTTTTATTTTATGTGTTTTAGAATTCGTATGTAGGTAATTTCTATACAGGGTTAAAACCTAAAACTCCCCCCTTAGCAAGCAATGGTCCCCATTGCATGCAGAGCCTCCATGAGGTGAGGAAATTTCTGTTGAACTTGGTCCCTAGTAACCACTTTCCTTGGTGAACGAGTTGGCCAACTTTGACAACTCGATATAGATAAATCCTCTATTGGTGAGTTTTATTGACTTGTGTGTCCATGGGTTGATTAGTTGTGGCATGTTCCATGCAATCCATGTTGATATATGTTGGTGTGATTTGTTTTGTAATGTTAGATGTGTCCAACAATGGTGGAAAGTATGTATGAAGGTAGTCTACATTGAACACTGGGTGCATAACGATGAATGATGGGACACTGATCTCTAAGGGATTGTCACCAACATTCTTGGTGATGGTGTATGTACCATATTGAGGTGGGTGAAGCTTGCGGTTGGATCCATCGAGGCACTCCTTCTACTAATGTAGACAAACTTTGTCGCCCACCTAGAACTTGTGCTGCACTCAATGTTGATCATGGCACTACTTGTAATTAGCATTATATCTTTCCAATATATCATGGACCTACTGGGGGATGTGTTGAATGTGCTCAATGAAGTTGTTAGCGATGTCAGCTTCGAACTAGACATGAGCTGAATCTTCCTAAGTGAATGCAAATAGTAAGGCCACATTAATGGGACATACTAGCTAAAATCCCAACCCTACCTGAAAGGGGTTGTGGCCCGTTGAGCTATAGAGAGCTCTATTGTAGTTTGGTTGGACATAGGGGATACTTTCATCCCATGTGTGTGGATGCTCTGAGTTGTACATGTCTAGAATGTGTAATATCATCCTGTTGACAACCATTGTTTAGCCATTAGTTTGGGGATGGAAATTCGTGGACTTAGTTATTTTTGTATCCAGCATCGACCAAAGGATTGACCAAAATTCACTCAGGAATTTTTTGTCCTAATTTGAGACAATGGACTGTGGGATCCCAAACTGTATCCACCCTCACTCAAAGAAGAGCTTAGTAGTGGCGTCTATTGTGATAGTCTTATTGCAAGCCATTATGATGTCCATCTTAGAGAATCAATCGAAGACCATGAAAACACAATCATTTTCATGCTTAGTAGAATGAAGGCCTGACATGTAATCCATGGAGATATATTCTCAAGGTAGGCTAGGAGTAGGTAGAGGAGTATATAGGCCTTGATTATTTATGGTTGGTTTTGAAATGGCATAGGTGGTGCAAGATCTAATGTACTTCCCAACATCCTTAAAAATTTTTGGCCAATAGAAATACTTTTGAAATACACCACTATTTTCTCTACTCCAAAATGTTCAACGACTCGACTGCAGTGCTCCTCCCAAATAATCTGGGAACACTCACTTGAAGGAACACATATGTGTCCCATGTGGCATAAAAGTGCATCCTAAAGGTGAAGATTTGGAACTTTCTTCCCTTCCATGAGTTTCTAGTATGTGATGTCAAATTCTAGATCGCTCTGGTAAAGATGTCACTACCCCGAAGTCAGTTGTCCATAGGAGTCAAGCACATTGATTAGTGCCATGACTGGTGGCCAGCTAAGACAGTCTACAACATTATTGGTGTTGCCATTATGTACTTAATGTTAAAATGGAACTATTGTAGGTAGGTGGACCATTTTTTATGGCAATTGTTATACAACTTCCCTTGTGTCTGTATGAAATGCAGGGGTTGGTGGTCTATGTGGATGACCATTTCCTTCTCTATGCAATGCTTCCATTGATGGTAGGCCTGCACAATGGAATACATTTATTTCTCATAATTGGGATACTTTTGAACTGTTTCTAAAAGTGTGTCATGGTGGTAAGCCACTGGATGCTCGTGTTGAGTAAGAACTACACTAATGGCATAGTCGGTGGCATTTGTCTCAATCTAAAATGGTTGTTGCAGGCTTGGTAATGTGAGCACTAGGGCAGAGAAGAGGAGATGTTTCAACTCGAAAAACACCTTTTGTTGTGTTTCGGACCCAATTTTTTTTTTCACTCTTCCCTTGGTGACTTGACTTAAAGGCCAAGTGAGATGAGAGAACCCCAACATGAACCTACAGTATAAATTGGCAAGACCCACAAAGATGTGGAGCTCTATTAGAGTGGTTGGGGCTAGCTAATCCTGAATGACTTGTATCCTAGTTGGGTCCACATGCACACCGTACTCATCAATTATGTACCCCAAATATTGAACTTGGGTCATGCCAAAAGTGCATTTATCCAAATTGGCACACAACTTGTGTTATTGCAGGGTTTGAAGGACATGTCAAATATGGTGGAGGTGCTCTTGGTAATTCTGGCTAAAAATCAATATGTCATTTAAATACACCACCATGAATGCATTGGTGAAGTGTTGCAATATTTCATCCATCAATCTCATGAAGGTTGGTGGAATTTTTTAACCCAAAAGGCATCACCAACCATTCGGAAAGGCCCTCCTTGGATTTGAAGGAAATATTCCACACATTGGAGGGTTTGGTAGGCACCTAGTGATAACTGGACTTCAAGTCAATCTTGTTGAAATATTTGGCCCCCTTGAGCTGGTCCAGAAGGTCATCAATCTGTGGGAGTGGATACCTATTCTAGATAGTGATCTTGTTCAACGCTCGATAATTGATACAGAGTCTCCAAGTCCTGTCTATATTCTTTACCAATACAATCAGGATCCCACTGGGTGATGCGCTTGGCCTGATGTTCCATTTCTGTAACAACTCTTGAATCTGCCTCTTAATCTCATCGTTCTCCAGCACATAACATTGATTGATTGCTCCATTGGGTATTGGCATGCCCAGGGTCATATCAATGGAATTCTTGACCTGTCAATGCAAACGTACCCCTGTAGGTGAGGTGAAAATGTCCATCTACTCCTCCACGACATTGTCCATATGCTGTTGCTATGCGGAGGAGATCTATCTAGAAGTCATGGCCACAACCTTCCTCTTTCCCTAAGGGAAAATCATAAGGAAAACAAATTTCCTAGTCTTGGAAATGATATTACTACATTGCTTTGTAGTGATCAAGGAGATGGTGGTAGGCGAGGCTACCTCTGATATCTTGTACAACTTATTGCCCAAATTAATAATCATAGAGTGAAGTCTAGACTCATATACAACATGTCACTTCCATGAGTATGGCTTTCCTAATAATACATCACAAACTTCAAGAGGAGTAACATCATACAATACCTCATATAGGAAGGGCTTGATGTTGTAGGGAAGGCAACACTAATGACTGACACGGAGATCTCATCCTTCATGAAGCCACCTGATGGTGTATGGCTACGAATGTGTTGTCATTAGTAAGCCTAGTTGCTTCATGACCTCTACTGAAATGAGGTTCTTTTGGCTCCTACTGCCGACAATGAATTGCAATGGAGAACCCTTCACCCACATCTATGAGTGGAAGAGGCATTTCCCCCCTTGTGGATCTTCAGGCTCATTCTTCTAGATTTGGAGGTGGCCAGAGTGGTACTGGGCTCCACTACAATGATCTACTTCTGTTTATCATTCCCCTTGTCAGGTTCTGACTCAAAGTCGGAACATGCATCTAAATCGAAATCATTCAGCTCGACCACTAGTGACTGCTTGGCTTGATAGTCACTTGTGTTGTGAGTGGAGCTCTTATGGAACTCATACCATTTTCCTATGTCCTTCTTTGTCTTTGTGGTGTTTTTCTTTTTCTTGTAGCTTCAACATGTTGTCCTGGGTCACCCTACCATAGCTTTGGCCTTTGCTTTGTGGTTTGGGGGAATATTTTCCTTGCTTCAAATTCGCATATCCAAAGTCTCACTTCTTCTGTTTAAAATTATACTCAATCTTGACAATGTATTAGTATGTCGTACTGAGAGATGAGATGTCAGGAACTCCATCTTGTCCTGGATGTAATTGTGTAGATAGACATGGTACTTGAGTACCAAGTTCCACTCTAAATCCTTGATACCCAACTTTGTACAGAGAGTATGGAAAACATTTGTGAACTCCAACACATCTTGGTCCCTTCCCTGTCGTAGCATGGTCCACTTTATGTATTTATTTCATATCTCCTTACTGGGTAATATTATTCATTGATGGCATCTCAAAAATAATCCCAAGTGGGTGTGGCTGAAAATAGTGAGGATTCACTCTTGTCCTTTTGTTCATAGTAGTTTTCCCACCATCCCTTGACATGTGGGGTGACTTTGAGAAGTGTAGAAGTAATATTTTCCCGATTGGAAAAATCATGAACTGGAAAATATCCTTCCAACAAATTGAACCATTTATCTATAGCACCTGCATCTATCTAGCCCTCAAATATGGGAATATCAAAGTTAAATTGTACCTTAAAATGAGTGGCGTGTCCAAAGTGGTTGTTGAATGAACATGCATCACCTGTGGGTAGCCGTCGAGGGATCTAAGAAAATTTATCCATCAACGCATTCCTCTATCACTCGAGAGCTTCCCCAAGTAATAATTTGAAAGGATCTCCTATGCCCTCATCTTTCTCTTCTTCCACCATGGGAGGTTTTCAGGGTTTGTGAGGCTAGTGTTGTAAAGGTTCAACCATTTCAAGACCTAACTCCTTATACCCTGACCTCGATGGGGACATGCAAAGAAAAATAAAGAGAGAGTAGAGTTCTCTAATACCACTGATCCAAAATTAAACAGGAATGCAACAAATTATAGATATAACGATAAATATAGACATGCAACATAAATAACACTTCATTTCATTAAGATCAAAATACTGAAATATACTTACAAACTGAATGGAACTAAACTAGCTCGGGTGATGGTAATTTATCTCTTAGAGGAGATGTGGCAGTTGCATGCCTATGAAATGTGTTATAATGATGCTTTAGGGCCTATTTATTATTGAACAACAAGAGAAAACCCTAAACAACCAAAACCCTAACCCCATGAGATGTAACACCAAGAGTTTGTGGGCCTTGTTAGGGTTATTTCGGCAACCAATTTCCCAGGGTCGTAACTTGGTCATATTATCTCTGTTTGGTTCATATGATGCCTTGGTGGAAAGGTCCCATCAAGTACTACAGTGGCAGGCCCCTAATTAAAGCTATGGGCCTACAACAGACCTAAAAACACATCGTTTAGGGGATCAAAACTGCTCAAGAAGTTTAGGACTCGAACAACTGCTAAAAATAGTAAATGTTGAAATAAACAAGGAAGATATGAAACTGAAAGGAGGTCTAGGTGGAATAGGTGGGTAGCCACCAATATCCATTTGGATCAGTTCCACCAATTATTTCACCTAAGCATCATCCTCTAAGGTGCATCTTTAAGTTTTAGTTTTCATGAGCATCTCTTAACATTTTAATGGCATTATCATGTTAAGACACTACATTCTATATCAATGTCATTCTAATCAAAAAATCAACCTATCTGCTTGGATGTTAAATTGGTTGAAGAAAAATATTTATGAATAAATTCAATATTGACTTTTCAAAACTCCACTAAGTGCATGACATATCACCTTTCAAGAGGGAATTTGCAACATCCTTGTCATTTGTGTTCACAAAATGATCTTGAAGTTTCTTTAGAGTCTCTATAAAACTTTATTGTCTTAATAATGAAGTTATACAGATTTATGCAAGATTAATATCCTAACAAGGGCTATTGAAGCAACCTCTCGAAACATGGAAATGAGGTGCAAGGCATAATGAATGATATCGTAAGGTCAAAGAAAAGCCATATGACCATGCTAAACCAGCACACATGTGACAACAATTTTAAATAAATCTCCAAGTGTTATGTCCATCTGTGTTATGTTCGACTCTGAGTCAAATATATATAAACCAAATGCAAAGGATATAATGCAAACATACACTGCAAGGGATATACACCGTAATGTGTTGATGATTGGACAATACATTCATTGCAAAGGAACATGACAAAATGGCATGACAAGGTTTAACAAATTTGTGCAATAAATTAGTCATATGAATATTAAATGAAGTCCCAATAAGATCATATTATTACAGACAATATGCCTAAGGTAAAAGTGGTGTGACTAGTGAATAATGCATTGTAAAAAGAAAAACACATAAAATATGCAAACAAATGCATTGGAGGCCATTATGTATAGGCACACTACGCATTTTCAGATTTTAGTCTTAACCCTTTGTCTTTAACCATTGTGCTGGCACTAGCGCACTGTGTTTCAAACGAAAGGCATATATAGATGCACACAATAATAACTTGAGCTATGTGATTGGTAAATTAAAGAGGTTGCAATAAAGGATTTAGATCTACTACCATGTTCTAAATGAAATCATGTGATTCAGACTACATTTGCACATAAATAATCAAATAAAAAAAATGCAACGCTGCATTCAAGCACATGCAATCATGGTATTGACATTTGGAAAAGGGTTATGATAAATCGTAAAAATCATACAATTATAACCATTTAAAGGTATGTGAAGAAACAAAACCAAAATTTTTATTAACACTACCACTAAGGTCATATCACTGTGGTTGAAAGGTCATATATGTGATACAAAGACTATATATATTTTATTATTTTCAAAATAGGTGTAGAAAGGTAGAGTTATGGGACTAGAAAACCACTCAAATTGTTTTTTGGATTCTAGTGATTCTCTATGGTTGTGAACTGTGGGCCACTAGTACATCCAACATGTAGTGGAAAGAAGTTGAGAAAATTCAAAAGAAATTGATTACAAACAAATTCAAAATTAAAAGTGGATTCCCTTATGCTATCTTGTTAAATGAAACAGGGACTGCTCCATTTGAAGTAATTGTTCTGGTGCAAATCATAAGGTATTTAAAAATATTGAGCAAATAGAAGAGGGAATATGGCCTAAGGTTGTCTTTAATGACATATTGTGAAAAAGAAAGAAGACAAAAACACAAACTTTGAAATGAGAACTATAAACTCAAAATGAGAACTCTAGCAAAAAAACCTCAAAAAAACATGAAAAATAGCCTAAAAACGAAAACTATTGATGCTGGAATAAAGGTTTTTTTTCAATGTTTTTTAAACATGGTAGTAGAAACCAATAAAAACCATATTTTCATTTTTCGGGTATATTTTCAACTTTTTTTTGCAATGATGTTAAGGATAAAATGTCATGACTCAGAAAACCCTTCAATTTTTTACAAATTTTCAACCATGGAATTAAAACCAAAGATCATGACTAGAAAAAACCTTAAGTTTTCAACATATTTCAACCATGGCATTATGAAAATTTTCTATGATTTTTTTTTAAATTAATACCTAAATGAAAGAGTCATTATATGAAGAGTATTTTTGTTTCAAATGCTAAAAGTATAACAACTTCAAAATATTACCCTAAGACAACTTAACATATTGCAACAAAAAATTAAAAATAAACCATCAAATTGACAAGTAGTGTAGGCAAATTGACCCATTCTAATGAAAGCTTAAAGACCAACCATTAAATTGACACATTGTGGGGTCGGACTCGATACATTATAATGAGAAATTTAAAATCAACTATCAAATTGACATATAATGGGATCATGTTGCTAGTTGAGGATCAACACGGACCCTGCAAGGAAAAAAAAAATCAAACAAAGTAATAAATAAATAAAAATGAAAAATACAAAAGAAAATAAAAATTAAAACATTAAAAAAAACACACACACAAGTTTAAAAAATAATAACACGTATATAAAAAGATATATTAAAATATAAAAAAAGAAAACAACTAAAAAAAACAAAGCTTAAAATATATAAGAAATAAAACTAAAACAAACAAACAAACAAAGAAAAATATATTATAAAAACAAATCAAATGTAAAAACATGGCAAACAAATCATATAATATATATATATATATATATATATATATATATATATAATATATATATATATATTATATATATATATATATATATATATATATATTAAAGAAGAAAAGAAAAAAACACATAAAATTGTAAAAGAAAAAAAAAAGTAACCTAAAAATTTTAAATTTAAAAAAAAAAAAAAAAACAAACAAATAAAAATAAAATTAAAAATACAAGAAAATTATTTTAAAAAAACAAAAAAAATGATACTAGATAAAAAAAAAAAGAATGCGGGAGAGCCAAAGTGACTATGGTTTTAGAAAATTAAAGGGATCTTCTCTAATGGAGGGCAGTAGAGGAGGGAGCTCAACTCCCTCCTACAAAGATGTTGTTCCCAACAGAGGTAAATCACCGATGGTGAATAGCAAAGGTTTTCCGAATGAAAGGAATAGGGATAATGAAAAGGAGACAGGCAGGACCAAAACCAAGGAAAACAACAACACAAAGGAGAAAGAGGAAGAAGACAAAAGTTAGGGTTCAAGAGACAAAGAACAAGAAGGACCTTGTAAACCAAAAGTAGAAATCACTCTTAGAGTAATATTAAATGATCATGCTCTGTAGGCACACAGGGAACACATGGGGACCTACGCCATTATCTATAAATTCATGGGACTATGGCCAATTGAAAAATCTTTACAAATGCGGATCAAGTATCACTGGAAACCCAAAGGAAGCATTGACCTACATCTTGGGTCAAAGAGATTCTTCACAGTGGTGTTCTCAGACATCAAAGATAAATACAAAATATTCGAAGGAGGACCCTACCTTTTTGTAGTAGTTGGTCTCTATATGAGGCCATGGAGGATGAACTTTGTCCCAGAGCGGGAGACGTTCTCTTCGGTTCTAGTTTGGGTAAGGCTCTATTCTCTACCTCTTGATTATTGGCAAGCTGAATCGCTAGCTGCCATTGGCAATAAACTAGGACATTTTGTCAAAGCTTCTGAAGCCACAAGAATAGGAAAATATACCTCCTTTGCAAGGATATGTGTGGAAATGGATCTTTTAAGAGCGCTTCCGGATGAAGTTATCTTGGAATTTTTCGATGAGGAGTGGGTGCAGATAGTGGACTACGAGCATATCCCATTCAGATTTCATAGATGCCATGAACATGGACATCTATTCAGAGACTACCCTCTCAGTAAAGCAGACAACAAGAGTAAACATAATACAATGAAGGACATCGAAAGCTTTTAGAAAGTGGCAAGTAGAGGAAAAGGAGGAAAAAAGGGGTTAAATCAACAACATAACGAGGGGCAGAAGGTCAATCAGAACAAGTTTCAACTGCTGGAAGAGAATGAAGAAATCATAACAGAAAACCAATATCATGAGGAAGGTCCTAATGAAAAAGAGAAAGAAGAGGATAACAAACAATCTCAAGATATTGGTCCTCAAAAAGAGGTGACGATAAGTGAAATAGAAATGGAGTTGGACCAGGAAATGACCCAAAGTGAAACAGATCTGGAAGATGATGAACTACAAGAAATTCTTGATAAGGAAAACCTAGATCTGGAAGGATTCTTGATGTAGGGAACCTAAGGAGGAATAGATTCACTGCCTCAAGAAGAATGCAACAGAATACAATAGTTTTTTTTATGGAAAACTTGGAAAAGAGGGCTGGATAAAGTTAAAAACATTCACAAACAGGAACACAGACGGGTGAAAAGAATGAAATTAACTCTAGGATTAGCGACTAGAAATCCAGGAAAGAAGAGGGGCAGGAAAAAACAAAATGAGCTCTTGATGGAGTGTCGAAAGCTAATGATAGATTCAGGTAAGATGAAATATCTAACTAGTTACTCCTTTACAAATCTTTAATTATGAAGTTCATATCTTCGAATATCAGAGGTCTTGGTAGTAAAAGAAAACAAAGAATACTAAGTAACAAAATGAAACTAGCAACGTCGGACATAATCTTTATTGAGGAAACAAAATGCTCCATTCAGAAATTAAAACAAATCGATAGCAAATGGCTTAATAGGTTTGAGTTTCTAGAAGTTAAAGAAGAGAACATAGCTGGGGGCATTCTCACTCTATGGAACCCCCAAAAAATCAGCATAATAGATGTTGAGGCATCAAGAAATTATTTATTAGTAATCATTCAACCAATGGGGGTTTCAGACACCTTCCTAGTTACTAATGTTTATGGTCCTCAATGAATAGATGAGAAACTCAGATTTCTTGACTCCCTGGTAGATCTTAGAAGTAGGCATGAAGAAATACGTTGGGTCATGGGAGGAGATTTTAACATGACTAAATCTCTTTCAGAAAAAAAGGAGGTACCAGAATGTTAAGTAAAGATTCAGTAGCGTTCCAATCCTTCATAGAAGATATGAGACTGGTTGACTCTAAAACGCACAATGGCCTTTTTACTTGGAATAACAAAAGAGGAGGTGAGGCCTAGGTCACCTCCAAGTTAGACAAAATTTTGATCTCAGAAGAGCTAATGCTTACTAATAACGAAATAACTGCTAGTGTTCTCCCCTTTGGAGGCTTTGATCATTGGCCGATTCAATTGGATATCAAGGGGATTGATTCTCCAAGGAATAGACCCTTCAGATTTGAGAATATCTGGCTCTCCCACCTAGATTTCATCAGCAACATTGAAAAATGGTAGTCCGAAGATCTGCAGATCCAGGGCACTAAAATGTTCCTCCTTCATAAGAGACTAAAGCACATAAATCTCAGACTCAAAGAATGGAACAAGAAGGAATTTGGTAATATCTTTGCAGATAAAAAATTAGTGGAAATTAAACTACAGGAACTAAATCAAGCATTGATCATAGATGGTTTTGATCAAGTCAAAAGTGAGCAAGCTAATAAATACAAACAAGATTGGGAGAATTTATGCAAACAAGAGGAAATATTTTGGAGACAAAAGTCTCGAGCTCAATGCTCAAAGAAGGTGAACGAAATACCAAATTTTTCCAAGATCCACCATGGCCAATAGAGCGCACAATAGAATCTCTTCGATATTGAATGAAAATGGGGAGCTCTAGACCTCTCATAAGAATACAGAAGTTGCGTTGGTTCGACATTTCAGAGGCATCACTAAGGAAACTAATCTAGACAGAGAGCAATGCATTAAGGAAATCACAAAAATATCCCTAAAATGGTGTCTAGAGAGGACAATTTTAACCTGAATAAACTAGTAACCGAAGAGGAAGTCAGTGAGGTTATCAAAGATATGCAAAATGGCAAAGCTCCAAGACCAGATGGTTTCAATATATACTTTTTTAAGGCCTACTGGAATGTTGTCAAACAAGATATTCTGAATGTTGTAGAGGATTCCAGAAGAAACAAGACTATTCTGAAAGCCCTCAACACCTCCTTCATTTCCCTGATCACCAAATAGGATCCTACCCTGACTACTGATAAGTACAGGCCCATTGCTTTATGCAATGTGGTATACAAAATTATATCCAAGATTTTGGCTAGCAGACTCAAACCTCTTCTTCCCTCTTTAATTTCAGGGGAACAATCTGGTTATGTGGAAGGAAGACAAATCCTGAATAACATTATTGAAGCCCATGAGGTAGTTCACACGCTAACCAGGAAAAGGTAGGATGGGATGATCATGCGATTAGATATTGCCAAAGTGTATGACAAAGTGAACTGGATTTACATCAAGAAGGTCCTTATTACTTTTGGGTTTGATCACAACTGGGTCAGTTGGGTTATGGCTCTAGTAACTTCTTCCAGCTTTTCAATTTTCATGAATGACTCACCCTCAGAGATCTTCACTCCTTCCAGAGGCCTCAGGCAGGGAGACCCACTCTCTCCCTTTCTCTTTATCCTCATGATGGAAGGACTGGGCAGATCCTTTATACAAGCCAAAGCCTTGGGAAATATTAAGGGCCTCCAATTAATGGAGAATGATCAGGCAATGACTCACTAGCAATTTGTGGATGACACCATGCTGCAAGGTATTCCCACAGTCAAATAACTTTCAGCATACAAACAAATACTAAATGACTTTGCCTTGGCTACAGGTATGGAAGTTAATCTCTCCAAATCAAAAATCTTTTTCATAAATACTAACATTGCAATTCAAAGGAATATCTCCAGAATTCTAGGCTTTCAAAGGGATTCCTTCCCTTCAAAGTATTTTGGAATTACCCTTACAACTAGACCAATGCACAAAAGTATTTGGGAACTAGTGATCAATAAGATGCAAGACAAAGTCAAAAAATGGACTTTCAAATCGTTGAACCTAGGTGGTAGGTTGATTTTGACGAAGGTCATTCTACAATCTATCCCTGTTTTCTTTTTATCAGCCCTCCCAGCTCCCAAAGGGGCCTTATAGCAATTCAAGAATATCTAGAGAGACTTCCTTTGGGGCAAGGAGGAAACAAGGAAGAAATTGGCCCTTGTTTCTTGGGATAAAACCTATAAACCCAAAAGTCACTGAGGTTTAGGCTTGGATGATCAGGAGATTCTAAGTAGCATTTTAGGAGCCAATAACTGGTGGGGTTAAAGAACCAGAGGCTCAATGAGCTAAGACCTGGAAAGAAAAATATGCAAGCTCCTAGCAAACAAGTGATCTTATATGAATGTCTGGAAACATAAAAGGCTCTTACATCTGGAATAAAGCTTGGGAAAACAGAAGCCTAGTACAAAACAATAGTTTCTGGGAAATCAGAGAAGGAGATCTAGCTGTCCTCTGGGAAGACAAAGGGCAACAAAACTAACGTTGATAAGAGAGGATTTTATGAGCGTCAAGCAGGAAACAGACTCCCAAGGGTTAATCACAGTTAAAGATTTCTGGAATCTTCCTCATGATTCCAGAAAGGTGAGAAACTGGAGAAACATAGATTGCAAAGAAGACATCCACATAAAGATAAGAGTAGAGGAACTCATGAGCATGTTAAAACAAAGTAAGATATTAGTAATAGATAGGAAAGCTCAGTTAAGATGGGGCCTCAATAAAGAAGGTACCTTTAATATTAAGGAAGCAAAAAAAATTATCCTAACCTAGACCCCAATGTTTTAGTGAAATACTGGCAACTACTTTGGAGCCACCAAGGGTGGATGAAGATAAAGTTATTCATGTGGTTAGTTCATCACAAGAAAATCTTAACTTGGGACAATATTAGGAAAAGGGGTGTTATTGGGTCTTCCAGATGTTAGTTATGTGAAGCACAAGAGGAGACAATGGAGCATATTCTCAACAGCTGCACCTACACCACTTGGCTGTGGGATTCTTTTGACACCATTTTTCAACAGATAGATAGAGATAAGGGAAGTAGCATTAACACCCTGAACAAGTGGAGAAAAAACTTTTCAGAGAATGAGATCCTCACTGCTCCTCTTTGCTTGATGGATCTAATCTTGAAACATATTAAGGAGATAATTTCCACCACTATTCGCAACTATCCCAAGAATCCTCCCACAAAGAATGAATTGAGAACTCTCAGGCATATAGGAATGCAAGAGATCATTCACCATGGATTAAGCATAAAGGAAAGAGATTTGGAAATGGAAAAAGAGTTATGGCATCCTCCACTGAAAGGTTATCTAAAATGCAATATTGATGCACTTCTAAAAACAACCTTCGAACAACAGGTTATGAAGGAGTGTTAAGAGATGAAGAAGGAAATATAATATTTATATTCCACAGCCATTTAGGCATAGCCACCAAAAATATGGCTGAATTAATGGCAATGGAGCAATGTCTAGAGCTTCTAAAACTAAATCACAACTCAAATGTCATTATCAAAGCAGACTCAGAGATCTCTATAAATGCAGTTAAGGGAATCGGTTGTGGAATAGCACCGGAGAGGGTCTCAAAACACTGGAGACTAATACAAGTGTACCAAAGAATTCAAAAACATCTCGTGAGTCTTCGAACTGTCAGCTTCAATCGTGTTAAGCCAATAAACTAGCGGATATACTAGCCAACAAAGGAGTGATTAATTCAGAATGCAGGATTGAGATGAAGTGGTAGGAGAAGCCTCAGAGCAGATTAAAAGCTCTCTGTAATGAACAAGCAGCAGAGGATAGAGAAATTTTTGGACATTGGGCCAAAGGGAAAGGCATGGAATGAAGCTTTCTAAGCAAGATCAAACCCAGTACTTTGGCTGGTACCTTGAAGAAGGGCAAACTCAGAGCGGTTACATATCCCTTTGGGTAAGTTAATCAGTCTCCTTTTTCCTTTGAATTGCAACACAGGGTTTAATTTACAGCCAGTGGATGTATTCAATGTGAGTTCTGAAGCAAGCTTTCATGGGAAGGGTGGCTGGATCTTTCCAACGGCGGATATTCTCTTGCAATCCTCTTTTGGAATGGAAAGCTAGGCATTATGCGGTTTCCACGTGATCACTGAGCTTTTGAATGGTAACTGGTATGGGAGTTTTGAGAACGATTCCACTAGGCTCTCAACACGTGGCAAGGGTGGGGTAAGGAATACCACCCTCCATCGCACTTTAATGTTCAAGCATCTTGGCTATGCGATTTTTCTTTGAACCATTCAATTTTGAAAAGGGAATCGATGGTCAGTTTTGGTTGTGCTATTTTGTGGGGCCACTTGTCCTATCAAGCTATTCAAAACATGGATGTGAGGGTTAGTTAAGTTTGATTTTGGGTTAAAATTCATTATGGTTAAACGAAGGTACCATTTGAGAGGTTAGATTAACTTTTTGTAGAATGGAGGGTCATATCTATGGTAGAATGCCCTCGATATTTCCGGAGCCCATGTTGAAGTCAGGTTTTTTGTATATCCTGTAACATTACTTTTGGTTTATTGGAATAGAAGGTTCGTCTCTTGCTTCAACAAAAAAAATACGAAATAAAAAATCATAAAAAAAACCCATAAAACAAAAAAAAAAAAAAACATTAAAAAATAAATATTTAATTTTTTTTTTTAAATTATTTATGATTTTTTTAAATGAGTTTCAATATTTATTTTTTTAATGTTCTTTTTATTTATTTTTTTAGTTTTTATGATTTTTTTTTTTTTAATTATCTAGCATCAATTTTTGTTGTTGTTGTTGTTTTGTTTTATTTATAAATAAATTTCTTGTATTTATATATATATATAATATATATATATATATATATATATATATATATATATAAATATATATATATATATAGTATATATATATATATATATATATATATATATATATAATATATATATATATATATATATATATATAATATATATATGCATGTGTGTGTGTGTGTGTGTGTGTTTTAAATTTGATTATAATTTAATATATATTTTCTTGGTTATTAATTTTTATTTTTATTTTCGTTATTTTAGTTTTTATTCTTAATATTTTAAGTTTTGTTTTTTTTTTAAGTCATGTTTTTTAAATGTTTTAATATGTCTTTTTATTTACTTATTATTATTTTTTAAACTTCCTGTGTTTTTGTTTTTTTGTTTTTCAAACTGATCTCATTATTTGTCAATTTCATAACTGATTTTAAAGTGTCAAAAATATGCCTTAAAAAACAATGTTGATGTTTTTGAAAACGAAGATGAAAATTACCAAAATTACAAAAAAATATTCACACCTAATACATTAAAAAATTTAAACTGTAAAAAATAAGCGTTTTAAAAAAGGGGTTGATACCTCATCAATACTTTTCAAAATCAACATGAAAATAATTAACATTTAAAAAAAAATGTTCATAAGAAAATTTTAGGTGTTGATGCCTCATCAACAGTTTTCAAAATTAGCATGAAGATCATTAACATTTTTAAAAAAAATGTTCATAAAAAAATTGAAGTGTCTAGAATATGCTCCAAATAAAAAAAGGTGTATTCTAAACCAACACTTTTCAAAATCAGATCATTTTTTTCTACCTCAAAAAAATGGGTAATTGTATCAGTTCTTGTTTGAAAGTAAAGTGTCTAAAATATGCTCCAAATAAGAAACTGTGTATTCTGCATCACCACTTTTCAAAATCGTTTGATTTTTTTGCTACCTCAAAAAAACAGGTAATCATATTAGTTCTCGTTTTAAAGTTTACGTTGTTAGACATGGATGCAACAAAATAAGGATTGGTTTAGTAAATGGGGTATTTTCTTGAACATGTGTCCCATAAACAATAAAGAGATAAAATATTTTATTATGATGAGTTCCACAAGCGTAATTGGGATAAAAATCTTGGGAGAAACAAAAAGTACTATATTGATGTATTTAATCCCACTCATAATCATCAACACAAAACATACATAGAGGCAATATTTCTTGGAGAGCCAAAATTCTTATTGCTTAGTTAAGGACTAATTTTCATCAACTTTGTTGTGAAACAAGGTGATGGAAAAGGCCAAAAGTAGTGTGGGAGGAAAGAAATGTATTTTTTGTTCTTATGATGAAGTGGAAACGAAAAAACATTTCATTTTAGAATACAATGCCTTCAAAGACAATAGGGAAAGCTATGCAGATATTCTAGCATATAGCTCTTAGGGTTATCTATTTAGTGAGGGGTTTGTCTAGACGCTAGGAGCATTTATTGTGAGGCTTCATAGAAAAAGGGTGGAATACAACAACGAAATGAGGAAGTAATATGTCCCATAGGCTATCTTTAGCGTCGTGGATGTTAAAATAATTTCTTTCTTTCTTAATAATGTGATAATGACAATAGGAAGTGTTGTTATGCTAAAATCACATGCTTAATGTTACATTGAGAGACTACGTAAAAAAAAAAAAAAATACATTGGGAGATGATATGTTAAAGCACTTAATAAAATGTTTAGTAGATATGAAAAAGGATTGCACATCATACCCAACATGACAGACGAATTTGGTGCATAAACTATGATAAGGATTATACTAAGAACACACAAATCTCATGCTATTATCATATAAGAAATGCTACATGTTGATATATGTATTTAAATGACTTTAAATGGAGTTGTGTGACTGCACCAATGTTCATAATGGTTGCAAAGGAACATAATACCACATTTCATTACAAGAGACAGAATGGACTCCACCAATATTGAAATCTGAGTTGGTAGTGAGTTTTTGAAAGAATACAGATAAGGAAAATAAGATGATCACCAAATCAAAAAGATGAAGGAAGATGGGGCTAAGTAGCTTCAATACTGACATTTTAGGGATATGAATTTTTACTCACCATTCAAATCAATTATATGAATTAATTCTTGTTTGTAATAATTATTTCCTATTTTATTAAGGTGTGCTCATTTTGATGCATAATTAATGGTTACATGTTTGTAGGATTGGAATAAAAAAAAAATTATTGGTCATCTACATCTAAAAGTCACTTAGAGGCATGATATAAATCGATGGAAATCATTGATAGTTTAACTCGACAAGATGTTATGTTAGAGCCCATTAAATTTCAATTATTATTTTGTAAACATATTGATTTGACATAAATGATAAATATTGAAGTCATGAAAAGGACAAAAAAGGGAATATCAAAGGTCATTTAGAAGCTTAAGAGCCATGGTGGAAGTATTAAATTCTTAGTGGAGATCAAGAAACAGTTGGAAGTGGAAAGTTCATGAGGAAAGTACAAGAGTCATAGGAGAAGGTGAAAGGTCACTCTCCATATTTCTATAAATGTAACCTCGTACCTCATTCAAATGTACTTTTAGCACTTAAGCTAGGTTAGTAATAGGACTTTTATTTTGTGCTTAAGCAGCTGAAGGGACCCACTCTTGGTAGCTTATATATGGATGGATTGTGAGGTTAGTGTTATGTCATGAAGATGATATGAATTTCTCTCATCCCACTATTGGATTTGGACAAGCTTGTGTGCATGTATTTGAATGGGTGATAATATTAATGATAAGTTTTCAATTCATGCATTGATTCCCATACATGTTAATGACACTTGTAATGACTATTCATGCTTTTTCTATTTATTTATGTGGGTTTAAACACTAGTTACATGTTTATAAGGCTATTATGTAAGGTCCCACCTTACCAACAATCAATAGTATAGAGAAGTAAAGGTCACATTGAATACTATTACTCAATTTTTTTTTTTTTTTTTTTTTTTTTCATAATATGACTAACTTAGCTATCATGTAATCATGTTCCTTCAACTATTTCAATGTAAGAATATAACATAAGAATTCAGGGATAACTTTCCTTTAATACCACAAATTATATTAACCCAACAACATTTCCAAATTAATCAATTAAAATTCCCAATCCCAATTATTAAGCTAACGGTTCAATCGTGAGAATTGTATAATGAATGTTGCAGCAAGAGAAATTAATGTTATCAATTTAGAAGCATATCATTCTTCAAAATGTGTCAAGTAAAACAATGGACTTGTTATGTTCCTATACCAATAGGAGTCATAATTTTTGAATGGTTGAGGTCAAATATATAATATGTACATACCTTTGCTTTCTGCAAATGTTTTCCATATTAAAAATAAATAAATAAATAAATAAATGTAAAGAGGGTATGTCCTAAAAGAAAAATCAAAGGACGAAAAGAATGAAAAAGGTCAAACAATATGGAAGAATATGAACCCCAAAAAAGAAAAAGACCATGAAAGTGTGCAAGTCCAAATTCCACTACCATTTACTTCTAATGTAGAATAAAAAAAGTGTGTGCAACTTGTTATTCATGCCACAATCCATGGTAATCAAACAGTTTAATCTTGGTTATTCCATGCTTTGAATTTCATGTTTAGAGATAGAGAATAAAATCTAACCAAACTGTTTAATATTGGCAGATAAGCAGATTGGTAGAGTGAATAAAAGGAACTCAATAGTTTAATCTGAGCCCTTGGATGTAATAAGAATAAACTTAGATATATTTCCATTGTAAAAGAAAAGAAAAATGTTTTGATAAGGGTTTGCCAGCTTGAGTGCACCCTAATAAAGAGTAGAAAAAATGGTAGGATGAGTAGATGGGTAAGTAGTTGGATGGTTGCAGAATTGTGATGAATGATTAGATAAAATCATATCATTTACACAAAGTCAAGTGATTAATTCCCCCTTTCATTTTACTCTTAATTCTAGTAATTTCCCATAAGCAAATTTTAAAGTACCTAAAACCTTAAGTTAAAGGGGCTCAGAGCATTTCTCTGACTTATGGAGGGACCAGACCCTTGGCCCAATAACTTATAGGTCCTAAGTACTGAAATACCCCTCGCAAAAATTCATCCCCTTCAATTAATTCATTCTCCCCTAAAAAATCCCTTTTCCTAAGGTAAAACCATCATTTGCCTAGGGAAAGTAATCACCCCCATGCAAACCCCTTTTTCATAAAAACCCACAAATGTGCATTTAGCCTACATTATAAATGTTTATATGTGAAAAGTAAATAAATTTCAAAAAACATTATACTTAGCACAATCCATTTTTACGTTTTCACTTCATATTAACTTCTCACTTTATATATTAAATCCCAAAAACACCCCTTTCTTGTATATTTTATTAAAAACCCATATGGTAATATCCCGCCCCGAAGTTTGAAATATAAACATAATTAATAAACTGATTAAAGGATTAATTAAGTCGATCAATGAGTAATTAATAACCTTGACCCCCCGCCAAAATAAAAGAAATTAATTAATCAATCAGTGATTAATTAATAATCTATCCCTACCAATGAAATCACTCCTGACGTCATTAAAACTTCAAAATCCTCATTAACTAATCCCTCCACTAATTAAAACCCCGCTGGGCCCCTCCATTAAGCCTCACATTAAATCATCGCCCCGATCACCATGCGATCTAACCTGGGTTGATCCAACGATCGACGCTCATATCAGGAGGCCTCTGAAGGCTAACCTTTACCCACCTGATATGTGTGGTTTTACTATTTACCCCACTACTATGTGGTGCCTGATGAATGGCATCGGGCGGCCTTCCCCAAAACCACTTTATCCCAAAAGCGGTGCGATACGATCCTGCTTACCACCTCCCGGTAAGCGACAAAATGTCACATCCCTCACTCAATGCCAAGTTTCCTCTTCCCAGTATACCTGCCAAAACCATTGACTTTGTGAATAAAACTAAAAAACTCATTGTTTTTTGTTTTACCATGGAAAAGGACCGCTCATACCTCCATGCAAGCACCAGAGTACGTGCAACTGTCAACCCACATCCAACTTCCAACTTACTGAAGCTACAGAAACTCCAGACCTCCTTCCAGTCATGTGCACTTCTTGCAAATAGTGGACAGTCACCATTACTCCATTCAAGAGCCAAAACTAGATATTTAACAAAATTCCCCAAGAAACCCGTGTTTTATTCCCAAAACCTGAACTCAATTGCTTCAAATTACTTAGTAATTATGTAATAAAATTGCCTAGCAACTCCAAATACTCTGAATTGGACCAGTTTTACCTAAATTTCAATGAAAACCATTCGCCCCTGTCCTTGAATCCATAAGAACCAAGAATGTCTGCCCCAATTGCATTGAATGTCATGCCTATTTCTACTCCTCACAAGGATTTAGACCATCTTCCAGTAGCAGATAAATATTTCTAGATTAAAGATACCTCTGCCCAAGAATCCCCTTTGAAACTATATTGCAAGTACAGAGACCATCACCTAAACCATGTAGATTGCATAGGACTTTGGGAATCAGGTTTACCCAAATGCTAGTTCCCCAGAGTTCATATTTTCTCAGAGATTATCCATTACTACCACATGAACTAGAACCCTACTTAGAGAGCAGTAAAGAACCCAGACCAATCTGTATTGTTTACCATCATTGCTGAGTCCATACATCAAATGTTGCAGTTACAATCAAGTAAAAACCTGACCCTTCTTTCTGTTGGAGATTTAATTCATAGATTCCCTACACTCACCTCAATCAAACTTGATAGGTTTTTCTAGACTTTCATTAGGAAAAAACAATACACTCCAAAGGATCCTCCCCCTTACATGTGGTCTATTTTCTCTAATATTGGCTGAGACATCGTAGAAATGATATCCAGTGTGTTAGGCCAAACCACAAGTGAATTTGTTGATGAAATTATTGTACCTTTTATGTCTATCTATTCTCCTTGACAACCCCCAACCATCATGTTTGACATCGATAAGTTCATTGCTAATAAAATGCATGATCAATTCATGAGAATGGATAATGAAAGAGTGTTCCAATATTCCTTAGTTTTATATCATCTTTTCCTGTATTATCAAGCTGACAAATTCCCAATTGCACTTCAAAATCTTGATACCAGAGGCAACCCCAGGTCGATAGTCTTCTCGACTTCATTGATCCACCTATATGACTCTCAATATTCTTATACTAATTTCATAGATCATTTTGTGCATCCAGTGGCAACTATGTTACTAGGAAGCCCTCCCCCCAAAACCAATGCAGATATTAGGAGGGTCCTTCAGTTGTCAAAACAATATAGAGTGGGGGATTGGTACTTGTACCAAAACCACATTGAAATCATAATTTATGGATGTGAGTTGGCTCCCTACAAACTGCCCAGGTAACTCCCTATGAGATTCTTTGCTCTGGAATATTATAGGCAAATGATCAATTCAAATGAGGTGCACTTTGTGAAGGTCAAGAAAAAGGCTCAACTTAGGATAAAAGATGAGATTGGCCCCTTCATATGTAATATTAGGGAAGTGGGAAAGGTAGCTGAGGAAATCCTCCAAAGGCTGAGACTGACACAAAGTTTTATCTAGAGATATGACCCTTTAGACTTCATTTACAATAGGAGACAAAAGAATAAATTATCTCCCTACATCCACCACAGAATTCATAAAATTGAACAATATGTTAATCAAGTTGAATGGGTGGAAAACACTTTGGTAGACCGAGATAGCATAGAGGTTGTTGTTGATAATGTATTTATTGATTTAGACAAAAGGCTTTATGAATATCCATTTGTACAAGTGCTAGGAGTGTCCCAATCTCAAAGAGAATTATAGGGACATAGCAAGAAAATAGCAGAAGAAGGACCATTAGAGCAACAACCATTAGAATAGCCAGAACTATTAGAGCGGCTAGAGGAATCTGAACAACCAGAGATTTCAGAACAACTTGCTCAACTAGAACATACCATGAGCAATCATCCCATTTTGAAAACTCCTCTAAATGAGGAAAGAAATCCTAAAAGAGATCGAGAGGAGGTCACTCCTTCTAGTAGACCTATTGCCAAACTTATGTTAAGAGGAAAAGTTTGAATCCATTATCAGAACAAGAGTTTACTAAAGAAACTACAAGAACTACAGGTGCTAAAAGCATGCATACCACTCCCTCAAGAGGTACACAAGAACCTTCCACCTCACATGCTCAAATGTTAGAAAGGCAACAAAGCATGGAAGTATCCTCCTTTAAAGCTCCTACTAGCCAGAGCCAAGATATCAGAGAGAAATATAAAGAAAAAAATGCTAGAAATGAGAGATTAAAGGCCGAAAGTTATGCACATTACCTAAATATGGCTCCTACTAATCAGACAAGGCTAATGTCAACCTTTGATGTGAAAGAGGGCAAACCAGAGATGACTTTTATGAAGCTAAACACACAATAGCCTAGGTCAATTGTAGATTATTTGAAAAAAGACTTTGAAGTATTGGCAAAGGATATCCATCCTATTGACCAAATAGAATTACATAAGCAGCTTAGGGAAATGGTCTACTCCACCTTGACCAGTGAGGCAATTGTAGCCCACCAACTTCAAAATTTGTTGAATAATATATCAACGCAATTATAGTTAGAGAAGGCCTCTTTACAGGCCAAATATACCAGGATAAAGTCCCTAGAGGACTTAGTCATAGAACTGCACCATGATCCCAAAGATGTGAAAGTTGTAGAAAATCTTATTAAGAAGAAAAAGGATGATATAGTTGCGCTGAAAAAACAACTCAAGATCCTTTTGCATCATCCTCAGATAGCCAAAGTATTGGAAACATAGAAGGAGGAAGAGCTTATGGACTTGGTCCTAAATCTAAATGAACAGTTAAAAGAAACAGAGAAAGAACTGGACAATTTGATACAGTCTAAACAAAGTGAGTTGGACACCACTCCTCACATTGTAATTCCTACAATTTCTACAGCAGTACCCTCCACATTGGCTACTTCATTAACACCAAGAGTTCCACCAGCTACTACTCTACTAGTTACAGGTACATCAACAAGCAGAGGGAAACCAATAGAAAAGACAACTGAATTGGTAAAAGCCATGGAGGAGATGACAATCCAAGCTACTGAGCTCAAGAAACTGAGAGAACAAGTATCAAATTTAGAAATTGATTATAAACCTACACAGATATAGTAGAAAGAAGAAGCTCAAAAGAATCAAAGAATGGGAGAGAGAATAATAGTCCTTGAAAAGGACTTGACACTACAACAACCACTTGGAGACATGAAAGAGATTCTTTGGACAAACATCATTGATTCCATCAATGATATTTGGCCTTGTAGTCAAGTTATTTTTGAACAAACTGAACTAGTGAACGTGGCTACAGAAGCAATCCACAAGACCAAAGAAGAGTTGGGAGAGAAGCCTGAAGAAGATGACCAATTGATAACATTATTGAATAGTAGAAACAGGTATTAGCTTGATGAACTGGAAATAGAAGACAAAACAACAAAAATCATAGAAATCAAGAAGGTTCTCACCAAGAGAAACCTTATGCTTAACCTTGAGAAACAAATGCTAGAGTATCCAAGCATACATTGACAAGTTTATGACAAAATACGATATTTTAAGAGAAAAAGGATTCCCTAGTCCCATGGTAATATATGAAAAACTGATGATGCAAGATGACTATATTGAAGGATTACATAAGCTGGCAAGAAACCAAGCTAGTACTTCAGGAGAAAAATCTTTGCCGACAAGAAAGGTATTATATGACAGTCTTGAATTTTTTTCTTTATAGAACATGAGGTAAAGCACTTGTTTACCGGCATGCCAAATTTTGCTAAGTACATAGAAGCTGACGAGATATATAGGAAAATGATAAGCATGAAATTACCTGACAGTGAATGGTGGACAAATCTGACTAATTTACCATAAAGTTACTGCAGTAAATATATATGGTAAAACATTGTTTCCAAGTCAAACAGGTAAAACAGAATCAAAGTAGAATAGGTAAAGAGTATCAGTAGGTAGAAGACAAAGAGTGAATCCAGCACATAAGCATCCAATAACTGAAAGAGCCTAATATGAATTACAACAGCCAGCACTGTCACAATAAAAGGACATCAAGAAAACAGTTCTCCATCTGTCTCTATCTTCATGCTGAAGATATTTTCATTTCCTAGAATAATTCTCATATGGTTATGAGATACTTTTGTAACATTTTTTGTATAAATACTTCACAAATTGAAGTAATTAGGTGTGGATTAAAACTTGTTTCTGTAGACATTTTATATAGAGCCAAGGAGTTATTGTACTCAAGACTAGACTGGTTTGGCTGGACATGAAATAAAGCTAAGGACATTTCACTGGATTCTTGTGCATAGTTGGAACAAATAAGTATTATCTCTTCATGTTAAAATATTTTTTTCTCGTCCTATTATAAATATTCATATGTGTCTCTTACGAAATTTGTATAGTAAACAAGGAATGATATCTCAGAATTAGCTTAAATTCTCTCTGTTTTAACTATTTACTTTCTATATGTTTTCTACTAAACTATCTTGGTCTGGGAATTCTTGATTTCTCCCTTATTTCTGTAGTTTACCCCCCACTTTGGTTCATAGTAAAGGATTCTTCATTGCGCTTTGCTATTGATCATCCTTCCTTTCTTCATCTTAATACCAATTAAGGATTGTTCATTGCCCTTTGCCCTGGTTAGGAATACTTCATCCATTTGAACCTACAGATTTGCTTTTAGTTGTGCTAGCCTGCCCAGTGGACTCTTACCTTAGTGATTGATCAAATCTAGTTAAGCCACTCTTGATTGACTCCATAGCCCAATGGCTTGAATACTTGCTCTGCCCATCTGTTTTCTTAATCCCACCACCCAATCAAAACAAAACATCATGAGCACTAATAAATAGCCTAAAAGCTACCCAAGAAAAAGTTAAATTATAAAGAGAGAGCCCTCTTTGGACTTAGGTTGGTTAGAACCTATGGCTAAAAGATTAGGTTTGTGGTTACCTCGAATTATTACTTCTTTGATAACTTCTAAGGAAAACATCTAAGTTATAACATAGTGGCGAACGAACTGGGGAACTCAAACCCAAGTCTTAATAAACCTTTGAGAAATTCAAATTTTTATTTTTAAGCATATTAAAGGATTTATTAGAAGTTATTTCAAAATTTCATAAAGGAAAAGAAGTAGAAAAAGCTCGAAATCTGGCTTCAGGGAGAACTCACTATACCGGGGCCAATCTTGATCCAAATCCTCCCCTTGTATTTGATAATCCGAACCTTATTATGAGAATAATCAGAAGATAAGAATGTTCAGTAAGCCCAAGACCTTTATTTAGATCCAATTCATGCCTTGTTGAGTGGTTGTTCCTAGAATACCTCCCTTTTTACGAGTATTTTGATAATTCCCTATTTAGAACTATGCCTAAAAGTGAACTTGAGGACACAGTTTTAGATCTAGATTTCAAAGCTGAAATTGAAGTCCAAAGAGAAAACTTGTCAATTGATCAGTACCTTCTGAATTCCCCTCAGTCATCCCTTACTCCTGATAGAATCCCTGAACTTTCTGAAATTTCCCCGACTTCTTTTAGCTCACTATTATTTCCCCACACTTCTAAAGATCATCCCTCATCTCCATTCATACCTTCACTCCCCCATCAGCTTATCAGTACCCTTCAAATACCCATTACCCATGTTACCCCAACTCCCCTTGGTTTCTCAAATCCCCCTGTTACCTGAACTCATGTTCTCAAACATGTCCAAATTAGAGCTATGCCACTCAAATATGCCCCTCTTATCATGCCTGCTTCTCAAGGTGTTTTACCAGTAGATTATCAGAGTAAAACTACCTTATTTGATGGCACTGGAACTTACACTGCACAACAGCACACAAAAAAAATGACAGATTATTTCAAACTGCATGAAATTGACATAGGAGATGTCCAAATGAGAATTTTTCCCAAACTCTAACTGGAGATGTGAGAACATGGTTCAAATATTTGCCTCCTAATAGTATAGATACTTTAGATGTTTTTTACCAACAATTTTTAAATAAGTGGGAGAAGAAAAAAAACCCTCTTCAAATTCTTTTTGAATATGAAAACCTTAAGAGGGGACCAAACGAAACCGTTCAGGACTACAACACTAGGTTTAACAATGTATATAATGCAATACCACTTGACCTTAGACCTCCACATGGCTTAGCCCTAATTAAGCTTTCAAATGGGTTTGACACAGATATGGCTTTTAAACTTAGAGACATGAATCCCCCTACACTAGAAGATATGTAAAGTGTTGCAGTTAGCGTAGAAGCTAATCTGCTATCTAAAAGAGCTAGGGTTAGAAATGAGAGAATAACACCCCTAAGAGATGAAACTTCACCCTTTGATCAAAAAATGGATGCTTTAGCTAAAGGGATGGAAAATTTTATGGATAGCAGAGAAAGCATTGAAAGGAAAACTCACTGGGATAGCGAACAAACACCTTTAGTTAGGAATCCAAAATTTAGGAAGAACCAGAACCAAAACACTGGTAAAAATGGGCCTTATCAGAACATTAGACCACCTTTCCAAGAGAATTATGTTGGAACCTCCCATCAAGAAGACCCTGAGCTAGACACCAAAATCAACTTAATGGGGTTAGATGAAGAATAAATTGTTTTTCTAACTCAGGATGACCAAGAACTATACATGTTTCAACAGTTACAAACCCAAACTGGAGAATCTTTCGATTACAAGCGAGGGTATGACTTTGATATTTTCAAAGTCCATAAATAGTACAATTTGAGGAGAAAAAGGAACACTGATGTTCCGGACCAAAACAAAAAGGTAGTACCTAATAAGCCTAAGAAAGTAAAGGCTACAAATCAGAATCCTCCAATTACAAAAACCCTACAAATCCTTTCTAGACCAAGTCAAAAACCTCCCAGTCCTATCATTGAAGATGTAACCAACAACCAACCTTCTAATGAGAAACCTTCCACTTCAGTTCCCCTCAAGGAAACAGTGGAACAATCTCTAGAAATAGCATTAGAAAATCCAATCAAAAAGACTCCAAACAATGAAAAAGAATAGCAGACCACTTAGAACCCAGGTGCTGAGATTTCAAATGTTCAAACAAACAAATCCCCTCTACCTTTCAATTTGGGAGCAGAGGTGGCCAAACTTAAAATATCAGTTCCTTTAACAGAACTAGTTAAACATGAAACATATAGATCTCAAATAAGAAAATCTTTAAACTTCGTTGAAAATGAAGACTCCATTAACCTATTTGATGATCAACCTAAGTTAATTTTTGGACTTGATGTTAATGGAAAACTAGTGGAATGAGGGATACCACCCTTCTACATTAGCCTTAACATCCATGATAAAATCATACATAATGCCATGCTAGACTTGGGGCTTCGCACAATCTTATTCCTAAATCCATTATGGAGAAGCTAAACTTGGATATCACCAGACCCTATGAAGACCTCTTTTCCTTTTATTCAAGCCAAGTTAAGTGCCTAGGACTTATAAAAGACCTATTTGTTTCCTAGTGCAGTGCCCTACTAAAACTATTTTAATGAAAATAGTTGTTGCTAATATACCACCTAAGTATGGTATGTTGTTGTCTAGATCTTGGGGTGCTAAACTATAGGGATCTCTACAACTTGACATGTCATGTGCTACCATTTTAGTCTTTGGACATCCTAAGAAACTGTATAGAGAAACTCTGATGAAGTATGTAGTGAATACACATGAGAGGCCTCAAAACTTTCCTATATATTCAGTGCATTATGATATTGATTCTTTCATTCTTTATAATGATGAATCTAACCAAGAAAATATTTCAGACAACACTATAGAAGAACCAAAAGAAATTACAATAACAAAAGAAAATCAAAGTGTCCAAATTGGTGAGATTTTAGATAATAAAGATGACCTAGATACTTTAGTCAAAAAAGATTTCATTCCTCCAGACAGTGAAAATTATGAGCATGAAATCCTATTGCATCTTGAATTCGATGGGTCAGTAAACAAACTAGGTGCAAGAGCAGGAATATGGATTTACAACTTAGAAAATGATCATTCATAGGGTCATGCCTACATATTGAACTTTAAATGTACAAACAATATGGCAAAATATGAAGCACTTCTGTTAGGTCTGAAATTGGTCAAAAGGTTAGGAGCCATAAGAGTCTCTATTATGGAAGATTCTGAGTTGGTAATAAAACAAATTAACGTTGTTTATATGACTAGGGATCCTAGATTAGGATTTTATAGAGGAACAATTGTAGAAATACTAAATACTTTTTTTGAAACCAAGCTTCTTGTTATTCCAAGAATACACAATATGCAAGCTCACAGTTAAGTGATGTTTGGTAGTACTTGCAAGTTGCCATTTCAGCCCAACCATTAGTACACTTCTGAGGTTAGGCATAGACCTACTATTCCTAACAACTTAAAGAACTAGCAAGTGTTCGATAATGATCAGCAAATTAATAATTTTCTAACTTTAGATGATGAATTTGTAAATAGTAACATAGACACCAACATGACATTAGATTTTGATTGTACTGATGAAATAGAAATTAACAAAGTATAAGATGAAAAGATAGATAATTTCTATCCCACAAAGTTTACAAAATATAATATTCGAAACCTAAAACAAATGGAAATTGATGAAGCAATCGATGAAGAATCTGAAGTCATCGATCTGAAAGATAAATTTTTGCCCAAAGGATTAACTCCTTTGGAGGAATTATTTGATTTAAACAATGTTCCTAAAAATCCTAAAATGGAACCCTTGAAATTAGAAATTGAATAATGTAACCTAGCTCTGAAGAAGATCCCAAAATGATAAAACTTTCAAAATCTTTGCTTCCCTATGAAAAAGTGAAATACATAGATCTGCTAAAGGAATTCCAAGATGTTTTTGCCTGGAATTATGAGTACCTTAAGTTCGATGATACCAGCATAATACGGCACACCATCCCATTAAAAGAAAACCAAAATCCTTTTAGACAGAAGCTTATAAGGATTAACCCTATTCTATTGCCTTCGATTGAAAAGGAGATGAAAAAATGTATGAAGCTAAGATTATTGCACCAATTAGAAAACTGGCGAAATTATACTGTGTGTTGACCTTAGGAATTTAAATAAAGTTTCATTGAAGGATAACTACCCCCTCCCTAAAATGGACCACATATTACAGAGGGTAGTAGGTTCAACTAGAATCTCATTGCTAGATGGGTTTTCTGGTTATAACCATATCGTAGTCCACCTAGATGATCAGGAAAAAACTACATTTACCACTCCATAGGGCATTTTCATGTATGTGAAAATGCCTTTTGGGTTAAAAAATGCAGGGGCCACCTTTCAAAGAGAAATGGACATAGCCTTTGCAAAATAAATCCATGATTTCCTAGTAATATACCTAAATGATATCACAGTATTCTCTAAATCAAATCAACAACACCTGGACTATCTTAGGCAGGCTTTCACCAAGTTTAGGAAGTATGGAATTTTCATGAATCCTAAAAAATCTTTATTTGGACTGGAAGAGGGAAAACTACTAGGCCACATAATCTCCAAAGATGGTAGCTGGATTGACCCAACTAGAATTGAAGCCATTTTGTAGATACCACATCCTAGGAACATCAGAGAACTACAAGCATTTTTAGGTAAAATAAACTTTTTGAGAAGATTTATCTCTAACTTAGCCAAACTAATTAGATTACAAAATAACATGTTAAATAAAGATTCGACTATTAAATGGACTCTAGAGGCTAAAATGTCATTTTAAGATATAAAGCTAGCCTTAACACAAACACAAGTCCTCATCAATCCAATGTTTGATAGGGATTTTATCATTTTCTCTTTCACCTCAGAACATACAATTGTTGCAGTCTTATTGCAGTCCTACTGTAGAAGAATGATGAGGGTTTTGAACAACCAATAGCCTTCTTTAGTAAAGCCCTGAGAGATGCACCTTTAAAGTATAATATAATGGAGAAGCAAGATTTTGCTCTAGTTAAAGCTATTAAAGATTTCAGAGTTTATATCTTATACTCTCATATAGTAGCTTATGCTCCCAATGCTGTAGTCAAAGACATTCTAACACAGGATGGACCAGATGGAAAGAGAGAGAAGTGGATAACTACCATAGTAGAGTATGATTTAGAAATTAAACCTACAAAAATGATCAAAGGCCAAGGTTTAGCCAAGCTAATGGCTGAATAAAATTGTCAGGCCCTAGACATAAATTTCATTGCAAATTTGGATAACGAAGAAGAGATGGGAACTCCAGAGACCAGCCAGGCCTTTATAGAATCACCATGGTATGCTAATATTATATATGTTCTACAAAATCTTTAGGCTCCTCTTGAGTTGTCTAGAACTAAAAATAGGTTCTTAAAAATGAAATCTTTGAAGTTTTGCATACTTGACAATGCTTTATTTTGGAAAAATCATGAAGGCATCCTTCTTAATTGTTTGTTAAAGGAAGAATTTGACAAAATATTGCAAGAATTTCATGCAGGTGACTATGGGGGACATCTTTACTAGAAGACCACAATTGACAAAATCTTAAGAGCTGATTTTTACTAGCCCACGTTGTTCTCTGATGTGAAAAAATTTGTAACCTCATGCAACAAATGTCAGATATTTGAAGGAAAAGGAAAACTATTGACATTACCTTTGAAACCTATATCTACCGAAACACCATTTCAACAGTGGAGTCTAGACTTCATTGGTGAAATTCATCCCCCTTCCTCTGCCCAAGATAGATGGATATTGATTGCCACAAATTATTTAACAAAATGGATAGAAGCCATACCCTCAAGACAAGCTACTGATACTGTCATAATAGGTTTCCTTGAGGCCAACATTCTTTCTAGATTTGGTTACCCTACCAAGATCATTGCAGACAATGCATCAACCTGTAAATCAAAGAGGATGATTGATTTCTGCAACAAATATCATATAACCCTGGGTCACTCCACTACCTACTACCCCTAAGGAAATGGACTAGCAAAGTCTTCCAACAAAATCTTAGCGAATATCATCAAAAAAATGTTGGTAGATAACAAGAAAACCCAGAATAAGAAGCTAGTAAATTCCTTATGGGCAGAGAGGTTGACCACTAAGAAATCCATTGGTACTAGTCCTTATGGAATGGAGGTTGTCTTCCCATCCTCCTTGGGAACATCAGTAATGAAATTGCTCCAAGAATCACAGGTTGAACCAAATGACATTCAAAGGAGGATCAACCAGACATTACACTTGCAACAAACCAAAGAAGAAGTCTATATGCGATCCCAAATTCTACAGGAGAAAGTTTTTATCTAGGACATAAATTTTTGAAATGGGACTCAAGAAGGGAAGAAAAAGGTAAACATGGGAAGTTTGACTTCCTCTAGAAAGGCCCTTACATTATTTATGCTTTCAAAGGTAACAATGCTTATTTTCTCAAAGAATTGGATGGTGCAGAAGTAGAAGGAGGACCAGTTAATGGTTGAATGTTAAAGCACTACATAGATCCCAGTCAATGATTTCACTAATCACTTCTGCATATTATATCCTTCACAAAGTTTAGTGTTGATTGGATGGTAAAATTTTGGAGTTGAAGCTCGAAGAGAAGGCCCTAAGCCTCAAAAGTTTCACTATCATAATTATCAATAAGGCAACAAAGTAAAAAGGGAATGTTGCAGAGTAAAATCATAGTAATTCAAAAGGCCATTGATCTACTAGTTCATGACATTTCACTAGGAAATGCCATCTCCAAGTGGAGCCATTGTTAGGTTCCTATACTAATATGAGTCATAATTTTTGAATGGCTGAGGTAAAATCTATAATATGCGCATACCTTTGCTTTCTACAAATGTTTTCCATATTCAAAAAATAAAATAAAAAATAAAAAATGTAAAGAGAGTATGTCCTAAAAGAAAAATCAAAGGACAAAAACAATGAAAAAGGTCAAAAAAGTTGAAAGACTATGAACCCCAAAAAACAAAAAGACCATGAAAGTGTGCAAGTCCAAATGCCAGTACCATTTACTTTTGATGCAGAGTAAAAGATTGTGTGCAACTTGTTATTCATGCAACAATCCATGGTAATCAAACAATTTCATCTTGGTTATTCCTTGCTTCGAATTACATGTTTATAGATAGAGAATAAAATTTGACCAAATTGTTTAATCTTGGCAGATAAGTAGATAGGTAGAGTGAATAAAAGGAGCTGAACAGTTTAATCTGAGCCCTTGGATGTAATAAGAATAGACTTAGATATATTTCCATTGTAAAAGAAAAGAAAATTGTTTTGATAAGGGTTTGCCAGCTTAAGTGCATCCTAATAAAGAGTAGAAAAAATGGTAGGATGAGTAGATGGGTAAGTAGTTTCATGGTTGCAGAATTGTGATGAATGATTAGATAAAATCATATCATTTGCTTTCATCATAAAGTTGCTAAAGTATGGATGATAATTGAGCATTTACACAAAGTCAAGTGATTAATTTCCCCGTTCATTTTACCCTTAATTCTACTAATTTCCCATAAGTAAAGTCTAAAGTACCTAAAACCTTAAGTTAAAGGGGCTCAGAGCATTTCTTTGACTTCTAGAGGGACCAGACCCTCAGCCCAATAACTTATAGGTCTTAAGTATTAAATGCCCCCTTGCAAACATTCACCCCCTTCAATTAATTCATTCTCCCCTAAAAAATCCCTTTTCCTAAGGTAAAACCATCATTTGCCTAGGGAAAGTAATAACCCCTAAATAATCCCCTTTTTCATAAAAACCCACAAATGCTCATTTAGCCTAAGTTATAAATGTTTCTATGTGAAAAGTAAATAAATTTCAAAAAACATTATACTTAGCACAATCCATTTTTCCATTTTCACTTCATATTAACTTCTAAATTTATATATTAAATCTCCAAAACACCCCTTTCCCATATATTTTATTAAAAACTCATATGGTAATATCCCGCCCCGAAGTTTGAAATATAAATTGATTAAAGGGTTAATTAAGTCGATCAGTGACTAATTAATAACCATGAACCCCCACCGAAATAAAAGAAATTAATTAATAAATCGGTGATTAATTAATAATTTGTCCCCACCAATGAAATCGCTCCCGATGTCATTAAAGCTTCATAATCCTCATTAATTAATCCCTCCACTCATTAAAACCCCGTCGGGCCCCTCCATTAAACCTCACATCAAATAGTCACCATGATCACCATGCGATCTGACCTCGGTTGATCCAACGGTCAGCAGTCATATAAGGCGGCCTCCAAAGGCCGACCTTTACCCACCTGATATGGGTGGTTTTTCTATTCACCCACCACTATGTGGTGCTCGATGAATGGCATCGGGCAACTTCCCACAAAACCAATTTATCCCAAAAGGGGTGCGATACAAAACCTGCTTAATGCCTCCCGCTAAGCAACAAAATGTCACATCCCCCACTCAATGCCAAGTGTCCTTTTCCCAGCGTACTCACCAAAATCATTGACTTTACGAATAAAACTAAAAAAACTCGTTGTTTTTTTTTATCATGGAAAAAGACTGCTCAGACCTCCATGCAAGCACCAGAGTATGTGCAACCGTCAACCCATGTCCACCTGCCAAATTATTGAAGTTGCTGAAACTCCAGACCTCCATCCAATCACGTGCACTTCCTGCAAATAGTGCATAGTCACCATTACTCCGTTCAAGAGCCGAAACCAGGTATTTACCCAAATTCGCCAAGAAACCCTATTTTATTCCCAAAGCCTAAACTCAATTGTTTCAAATTACTTAGTAATACTGTAAGAAAATTTCTCAGTGACTCCAAATACTCTAAATTGGACTAGTTTTTCCTAAATTTCACTGAAAACCCTTCATCCCCATCCTTCAATCCACAAGAACCAAGGATGTCTACCCCAATTGCATTGAATGTCATACCTATTTCCACTCCTCATAGGGATTTAGACGATCTTCCACTAGCAGATAAATATTTCCAGATTAAAGATACCTTTTTTCCAAGAATCCCCTCTAAAACTATACTGCAAGTATAGAGACTAGCACCTAAACCATGCAAGCTGCATAGGACTTTGGGAAATAGGTTTACCCAAATACCAGTTCCCAAGAGTTCATATTTTCCCAGAGATTATCCAGTATTGCCACATGAACAACAACCCTACTCAGAGAGCAGTAATGACCCTAGACCAATCTGTATTGTTTACCATCACTGCTGAGTCCATAAATCAAATGTTGCAATTACAATCAAGCCAAAACCTGAACCCTATTTCTGCTGGATATTTACTTAATAGATTCCCTACACTCACCTCAATCAAACTTGATAGGGTTTTTTAGACTTTCATTAGGGAAAAACAATACACTCAAAGGCTCCTCCCCCTTACATGTGGTCTATTTTCTCTGATCTTGGCCAAGACATCATAGAAATGATATCTAGTGTGTTAAGCCAAACCACAAGTGAATCTATTGATGAAATTATTGTATCCTTTATGTCTATCTACTCTCCTAGACAACCCCTAGCCATCATGTTTGACTTCGCTAAGTTCATTGCTAATAAAATGCATGATCAATTCATGAGGATGGATAATGAAAGAGTGTTCAAATATTCCTTAGTTTTATATCATCTTTTTCGGTATTTTCAAGTTGACAAATTCTCAATTACACTTCAGAAGCTTGATACTAGAGGCAACCCCAGATCGGTAGTCTTCTGGACTTCATCGATCCACCTATATGACTCTCAATATTCTTATACTGATTTCATAGATCTCTTTGTGCATCCAGTGGCAAATATGTTGCTAGGAAGCCCTCCCCCCAGAATCAATGCAAATATCAGGAGGGTCCTTCAGTTGTCAAAACAATACAGAGTGGGGGATTGGTACTTGTCCCAAAACCACACTGAAATAATAATTTATGGATGTGAGATGGCTCCCTACAAACTACCTAGGTACCTCCCTATGAGATTGTTTGATTTGGAGTACTATAGGAAAATGATCAATTTAGATGAGGTGCACTTTGTGAAGGCCAAGAAAAAAGCTCAACTTAGGATAAAATATTAGCTTAGCCCCTTCATATGTAACAATAGGGAAGTGGGAAAGGTAGTAGAGGAAATCCTCCAAATACTGAGACTGAAACAAAGTTTTATCTGGAGATATGACCCTTTAGACGTCATTTGCAATAGGAGACAAAAGAAAAAATTATCTCTCTACATCCACCACAGAATTCCTGAAATTTAACACTAGGCTAATCAACTTGAATGGGTGGAAAACACTTTGGTAGACCGATATAGCATAGAGGTTGCTGTTAATAATGTATTGATTGACTTCGACAAAACACTTGATGAAGATTCATTTGTACAGGTGCCAGGAGTGTCCCAATCTCAAAGAGAATCACAGGGACACAGTGGGAAAATAGCAGAAGAAGGACCATCAAAGCAGTAATCATCAAAATAGCTAGAACCATCGGAGGAGCCAGAGGAATCTGAACAGTTAGAGATTTCAGAAGAACTTGTTCAACCAGAACATACCATGAGCAATCCTCCCATTTTGTGGACTCCTCTAAATGAGGAAAGAAATCCTAAAATAGACTGAGAGGAGGCAATTCCTTCTAGTAGAGATGTTGCCCAAACTTATGCCAAGAGGCAAAGGTTGAATCCATTATCAGAACAAGAGTTTACTGAAGAAACTACAAGAACTACAAGTGCTAAAAGCATGCATACCACTCCCTCTGGAGGTACACAAGAACCTTCCACATCACATGCTCAAATTTTAGAAATGCAACAAAGCATGGAAGTATCTTCCTTTAGAGCTCCTACTGGCCAGAGCCAAGATATCAGAGATAAATATAAATAAATAAAGGCTAGAAATGAGAGATTAAAGGCCCAAAGTTATGCACATTACCTAAATATGGCTCCTACTAATCAGACAAGGCTAATGTCAGCCTTTGATGTGAAAGAGGCTTTTATGAAGCCAACCACACAACAGACTAGGTCAATTTCATATTATTTGAAAACGTAATTTGAAGTATTGGTAAAGGATATCCATATTGTTGACCAAATAGAATTACATAAGCAGGCTGGGGGAATGGTCTACTCCACCTTAACCAGTAAGGCAATTGCAGCCCACCAACTTCAAAATTCACTGAATAATATATCAACGCAATTCTAGTTAGAGAAGGCCTCTTCACAAGCCAAAGATACCATAATAAAGTCCCAAGAGGACTTAGTCATAGAACTAGACTATGATCCCAAATATGTGAAAGCTGCAGAAAAGCTTATTAAGAAGAAAAATGATGATATAACTGCATTGAAAAAACAACTTAAGGTTCCCCTTTTGGATCATCCTCAGACAGCTGAAGTATTGGAAACACAAAAGGAGGAAGAGCTTATGGACTTTGTCCTGAAGCTAAATGAATAGTTAAAAGAAATAGAGAAAGAACTGGACAATTTGATACAGTCTAAATAGAGTGAGTTGGCCACCACTCCTCACATTGTAATTCCTACAGTTTCTACAGTAGTACCCTCCACATTGACTACTTCATTAGCACCAATAGTTCCAATAGCTACTGCTCTACTAGTTATAGGTACATCAACAAGAACAGGGACACTAATAAAAAAGACAGCTGAATTGGTAAAAGCCATAGAGGAGATGACCATCTAGGCTACTGAGCTCAAGAAACTTAGAGAACAAGTATCAAATTTAGAAATTGATTATAAACTTGCAGAGATACAGTAGAAAGAAGAATCTCAAAAGAATCAAAGAATGGGAAAGAGAATAAAAGTCCTTGAAAAGGACTTGACACTACAACAACCACTTGGACACATGAAAGAGATTCTTTGGACAAACATCATTGATTCCATCAATGATGTTTGCCCTTCTATTCAAGTTGTTTTTGAACAAACTGAACTAGTGAAAGTGGCTATAGAAGCAATCCACAAGACCAGAGAAGAGTTGGGAGAGAAGCTTGAAGAAGCTGACTAATTGATAACATTCCTAAATAGTAGAAACATGTATCATCTTGATGAACTGGAAATAGAAGACAGAACAACAAAAATCATAGAAATAAAGAAGGTTCTCACCAGGAGAAACCTTATGCTTAACCTTGAGAAAAAAATCCCAGAGTATCCAAGCAGACATTGATAAGTTTATGACAAAATATGGAATTTGAAGAGAAAAAGGACTCCCCAGTCCCTTGGTAATACATGACAAACTGATGACCCAAGATGACTATATTGAAAGATTACATAAGTTGGCCAAAAGCTAAGCTAGTACTTTAGGGGTAAAAGCTTTGCCCACTGGAAAGGTATTATATGACAGTCTTGAAAATCCATTTTTTATAGAACATGAGGTAAAGCACTTGTTTACCAGCAGGCCAAATTTTTCTAAGTACACAGAAGCTAACAAGATATACAGGAAAATGATAAGGATAAAATTTCCTGACAGTGAATGGTTGACAAACCTGACCGATTTACTATAAAGTTACTGCATTAAATCTATATGGTAAAACATTGCTACCAGGTTAAACATGTGAAATGGGTAAAACATAGTCAAAGCAGAATAGATAAAGAGTATCAGTAGGTAGAAGACAAAATGTGAATCCAGCACATAAATATCCAACAACTGAAAGAGCCTGATCTGAATTACAACAACCAGCACAGTCACAATAAAAGGGATAGCAAGAAAACAATTCTCCATCTATTTCTATCTTCTTGCTGAAGATATTTTCATTTCCTATAATAATTCTCATATGGTTATGAGATATCTTTGTAACATTTTTTGTGTAAATACTTCACAAATTGAAGTAATTAGGTGTGGTTTAAAATACATTTCTATAGACATTTTATATTGAGCCAAGGAGCTATTGTACTCAAGACTAGATTGGTTTTGCTAGATATGAAATAAAGCTAAGGCCTTTTCACTGGATTCTTGTGCACAATTGGAACAAATAAGTATTATCTCTTCATGTTTAAATATTTGTTTCTTATCATGTTATAAATATTCATATGTGTCTCTTACGAAATATATAAAGTAAACAAGGAATGATATCTCAGAATTAGCTTAAAAGCTCTCTGTTTTAACTGTTTACTTTCTATATGTTTTCTACTAAACTATCTTGGTTTGGGAATTCTTGATTGCTCCCTTACTTCCGTAGTTTACCGCCCCCTTTGGTCCATAGTAAAGGATTCTTCATTTCCCTTTGCCTTGGTTAGGACCACTTCATCCATTTGAACCTGCAGATTTGCTTTTCCCTGTGCTAGCATGCCCAGTGGACTCTTACCTTAGTGATTAATCAGATCCAGTTAAGCCACACTTTATTGAATCCATAGCCCAATGGCCTGAATACTTTCTCTTCCCATATGTTTTCTTAATTCCACCACCCAATCAAAACAAAACATCATGAGCACTAATAACTAGCTTGAAATATACCCAAAACAAAGTTAAATTATAAAGAGAGAGCCCTCTCTGGACATAGGTTTTCTAGAACCTAAGTCTAAAAGATTAGGTTTGTGGTTACCTTGGACCATTCCTTCTTTGATAAATTCTAGGGAAAACATCTGAGTGATGACAAAACCTACATTAATTGGGCACAAGTAGTTGCTTTCCTATAGTCATTCAAGCATAAGAATGAACCTGTGAATACATGCAACTCATACGAAACTTATTATGCTCATTTGCACAAATTCCTATAGAATTAGTCACTATAAAATTGTTTCCAACAACAACCATTTTTTTAAATGAAAGCTTTAGATAATAAAAGTAACACCTACCTTGTTCTCTATTTACACTTCAAAAACTTATTAAATTGATTTTCACATTCATGCAAAAACTTGCAGACATAGGAAGCTACATCCATTAAATGATCTATTCATAAATTTTTTAGCGCACAAAAGCTATAGTAAGTAGGACATTTACTCTAAATTTCAATATGCACAAAAACTACATCCATTGAAGTTTTGAAAAACATTTTGCAAGCATGCAATCTACAAACTACAACCATTGAGGCTTTTTGACAAAAACTTTGCAAGCAAGCAATCTACAACCATTGAGACCTTTTAACAAACACTTTGCAAACATGCAATCTACAGCCATTGAGGCATCTTGTCAAACACTTGAAAGACACAATCTCTTAAGGAAATTTGAAATGAATATAAGATTCTCCCTCAACCTATTTAGCTCATAAAATTTATATATTAATTCTTCAAATGACGAAATATTAAAAAAATGACTAAATCATCTTATTCTTTCACCCAAAACTTGACAACAGGCGCACAAAGTTGGCAACAACAATCTATAAAATTGCTTAGATTTAAGATCTGGGTTTTGAAAAGTGTTTATTTGGAATCAAATTGGGGGTTACAAGTCCTAATGGCATGGATACCCCCTGATGTTGTCCACAATCGGTACGAAACCACACATAGATGCATTTTAAAAAACTAACAAATATGTTGACTCCAAGAATTTCATTTACAATTTTTGTCAAACAGATGGCATACAAACTTGAATTGACAACTATAAAAAACAAATAACAACCTATTATTAAGTTATAATTACTTGTGTATTGTCTAAATGGCTTTCAATTTTCATTCAATCATTCCTACAAACCCATGGCAAGCATCTTGAACTATTGCAATACATACTGATCGAAAATTACCTCGATGCTTTTCTTTGAAACTCCCTTCTTCCATCTTTTTTTTTTTTAACATTTTTATTTCAACGGTTGATCTAGTGAATCCTCCTGGTATATTTTAGGTATGCATCCATTTTCTACTCTGGTAGGCTGCAAGTTAACACTTATTCATGCATAATGATAAAAATAATAATAGCATTTCTCATTCACGGATTTTGTTAAACACTTTACAAAATATCCTGAAACCCTTTCTAAAACATGTCTCTAATTACATGAAACAAAACCATAACTCATGAACTCTTACCCAAGTCCTTTGGACTTTCTTTATTTCCATTACCTTCAACAATATTTTTCTTTCCTTTCTCGTATGCTACAATACCAATGTTAGAACAATAGACTACACCAATAATAATTCCATAACATCTTGAGATCTAAACATCCATTCATATAGACCACTCTTAGTCTTCATTTTCAACTGTCCAATAAGATTCCAAATAACATAATCTTATGCAAAAATTAGATTCTTACAATAATTTAAATTTCTACTTTTTATTTTATGCTAAAGTTGTACTATAATTTTAGGACAATAAAAATTATACCTGAAGAGATATTCAACTCCAATCGCTAAGAATATGATCCATCTTTGATCCCTTAACCAACTCATGTAAACCATCCATTTTTCCACCCAACCCTATCCAGGGAGAACTTCTCCCCTTGGAACCCCTGAGCAATAAGAGCTCACAAGCAATACCAAAATATAGCAGTAGAAAGATATACAAGGCAAGTTGAGGAAGATAAGTTTTACTTCCTCTCCCTCTCACAATCTTCTTCAAATCTCTCAAACTCTTGGTATCACCATGCACCTCCCCTAAGTGAGAATACATGATACACATATATAGGAGGAGCAACAAATTCTTATCATAAAGGAGGAGTAATATGCATGCCTCGCATTCACTTTAGAGGAGTGTAACTCATGCCATTAAGGAGAGTTATGCATGCCCTAGTGAAGGGGAGTGTAACATATGCATTAAAGAGAGCGTAAGAGGAATATTTTATGACATGTCTTTAATGAGTGTAAGAGAAATATGCTATTCTTTGATGAGTGCGTAAAAGAGATTGTAATGTATTATTAAAAGAAACAGATATTTACATAGATCCATGAGAGTCATCAAGGAGAGAGGTGTGCTGTGATTGAGCAAATGAAGGTGATTTGTAATTCCCTTTTAATAATAATATCATAGTCTCATAAGTAGTAATAATAATAATAATAATATTAATAATATTGAGGATTAAGATGAGATTGAACTATTAGGATTGATTAATGATAAGTTAAGTGATTTTCCTTCAACTATACTTGATTACCCATTGATTGAAGACGATTTAATATTTTTGGAAAGTCATACTTAAGATACTAGACATGACTTTTTATTTTTAGAAAGTCACTCCAAAATTGTCGGAAATGAGATTTTATTAAGGAAATTCATCCATGAGCTTCCCATGAGTGGTATTTTCCTTCCGAAGAATAGGGATTCCGCATCCCTATTGCATACATCTCTGTAACTTAGTAGTTTAAGGGCTCCATGCCCTGATCTACTCCAAGGATCCAAGATTCCACACCTTGATATTTTAAATATTTAGGACTCCGAATCCCATTCCTTTAATTAAAGATCCAAGACTCCACATCTTTATATTTCATGGATTTAGGACTCCGCGCCCTAATCCTTTTATCATAGATCCAAGACTCCACATCTTTATCTTTCATGGATTTAGGACTCCGCGCCCTAATTTCCATGGCTTATCATCTACTCTACTTTGAAACTTCACACTTCACCTTAAGGTACTAATTGTGAGCTCATACCCATCTGATGGTTCGTTCGTAAGGCCTTGTTCCAAGATTTGCACACATCACAATCTCATAGATCAAAAGAATCAAATGAATTTCATAATTAACTTATTCACATTTTACCAAAGATTGTGCATGACTTCCACAAACATTTTGGTTATGGAGCAATGGCTTCCATAACCATTTATAATTTGAACATCCTTGTTTACAAATAACTAGGTCCCCTGCCACATCTTGCCTAGTACACGATTATGCATATATAATCATACAAATCATATATCATCCATTAATCACAATTAACCATATGTTCCACGTAACCATGATCATCCATGGATCTATGTGTCTCAATCTTGGATCACCATCCATGCCATACATATGTGTCCAAACTAGGATACCAAAAGACAAAACATTGATAATATGCTCTTAACCAAAATCAGTTCTTATACCCACAACCATAGATATTATCATAAGCACATAGCAATCATGTGACCGAAACTAGGTATATAGAATATAAGCATGTACATAAGTTTGCCATGCATAATCTTATATCATTACATCAAAATCACCCTCTTAAGTGTCACAAAACTAACCTTGCCAAGGTGGGACACTGCATATTCCCCCTCTTGGGCTAAACTTGGCCCAAATTTTTTCCTACAGTCATAAGATACTTAGTTCGTTTCGATTCTCCTATCAAGAAGGTGCTAAAATTATGTATATTTATTTGATTTCTTTTTCTTCATGCCAATCCATAGTTTAATGCTTGTTAAATTGGAAGCAACTCCATGAAAACCAAAACATACCATTCTTAATTAGGTAGAGAATATATCCATGCCATATTAGGCATGTTTTGATATAAAATGCCAAATATTTCTATATCAAAACCAGCCATACAATTTATAATACCATATCAAAATACTATTTTATGTAATTTATATGGCACCTACTTAAGTTATCTATAATAATTTGATATTCTACATATTTTTATTTCTCATAGTTTGCATGAATTCTACATGTGCCATCTTCTTAGTTCTAAAGTATGTTGAGCTTGCTAAGCTATAAATAGCTCACACATTGGTTGTATAAACAACAATTATGGTCCATCCCATCTCACAATCAAATTTGCATACAAGAAGCATAAAATCATCCACATACAATTTCCAATGAAACTACACAACAAAATTTGATGTCATATATAAAACCCACTCTTACATCCCACTTGATTTATGTCATGTCAATCCAAGTTACCCCTTCTCATTCCTAATACGTCCTTGCAATCAAAATCTTTAGGATCTACCTATAGTTTTTACTAAATGTTCACTCTTTACACTTTGAGGTTCAAGACACCATTTTTTTTAACTAACAAGCTAAGGTTCTATACAATCCTCATTTGCCCACTTATGTATTATAGACCATTCCTTCAGTTCCCATAATCTTCATTATTATTCAATTGTCTTACTTGAGAATCAATTATGAATGACTCTGTTAGAATATCTTCATTCTGAAAGCAAATTAATGATATCTTTTTGAAAGCGTCTTGTAATCAAGAAGAACTCTCATAATTATGCAAATATGGTATCTATATCATTGAATCTACCTTTATAACCGTAAGTCAATTTGTTTTCCAACATATTAATTTGCAATCTTCCAATACATGACAACTGACAAAGTAGGTTATCTATAACATTATATCAACACCCATTTCCCAATTACTCATGGTTTATTTTCAATAGCTAGGAAATTCATTTGGTTTCATGGCTTGTTCCTTAATATTAATACATACACAAAATCAAGCTATGAAAACATACATTTCTCAAAATATGAAGAATCTTGTTGAGTTGAAATAAGATTTAAACTATCACAAGGGAATTTTTAGCCTAAAGCTAAGCCTTTTTTTAGGAGAATTACCACCCTCTCAAAATATTACAACCTTTTGTAGGACTAACAACTACTCATACAACTATACGTCCAAGCACAAATTACTAATTCCAACAATCTTAGGTTTTTAAATCATGTAACAATTCCAATGCATCAAAATATGATTTCACTATCCTTCAATTTCTCCCTAAAAAATGTCACAAGCACATATTCTTATAAAACAAGAACTCAAATAAGCTTTTCATTAATCACATACCTTTTTCCTTTAAGTTCAAATAAAACAACGTTCTCACCGCAAAACATGTTTATCTTCTAAACATGTTATTCTCTTAACAATTTACAAGTCAATCAAATTTCAAGAAAATAGTTCATCAAGTTCATAAAATTGACTTGATCGCCTAACTGAAAATAATTTAGCGCAGTTCAAAGTTCAATCCTCATAATTTCTCTACTTAATTTAGTTAAATAGAATTCAAACAATATGCAATTGAAAAAATCATCAAGGAGACTATTATGGCATTTCCTAGACCTAATTTGTCTTAAGCCAATAGAAAAGGTATTTCATCAACTTATCACAATAATCTTTTTTCTACATTTAAAAAATTTGAAAATCAATTTAATTCTACTTAAATCCAACATATACAAAATAATTACAATAATAGAGGACAAATACCTAGTTCACACTTGACTCCATATATCAAAATCAATTATTCCAAACATTCTAAACCACCTAATGGTGTTAAATATACCAATATTTGTATCTTCATTTGTAATAATAATAAAATAATGTATTTAAATCTCAAGCAAATTCATGTTCCAAATCTCTATCCATTTAACTTTAATTACACATAATCAATCCTCCTTAATCATGTCTATGAGATTCCATCAAAATATTTTTGTTCATTCTAACTATAAGAATTACTTAGCTCATAGATATATGTTAGTATGGATTCCACACCCATACCTTACCTCACTACTTAGCTCATAGTTACATGTTAGTATGGATTCCACGCCCATACATTTTCTCATAGATATATGCTAGTATGGATTCCACACCCATACATTAGCTCATAGATATATGTTAGTATGGATTCCACAACCATACATTTGCTCATAGATATATGCTAGTATGGATTCCATACCCACACATTAGTTCATGGATATATGCTAATATGCATTCCACACCGATATATAACTTAAGGAAAACATAACCTTCAAGTGTTCCTTAAAATGGCTTCCACAACCCTTCATGCACCAGTCATTTAAGCCTCTTGTTTATTAGGAAGGTCATACCTCAACCTAGTATTTGAGTAATTTCAAGTTATTTGATGCATAATGTCAACACAAACTACACAAAATCACGTCGAAGAAATCATAGGAATTCCATTCTTACTCATTGATAATGTATTCCCAAATCATATTTTAACACATCAAATTAATGCACATACATTACTCGTGAATCTAAATTCATAGTTAAAAGTGACATCCTTCAAGGTAGCTTATGTTAAGTTTCCATGAGTGTAGATAAGAAAAGAGTCAAAATTAACATGAACTCAATTATCACGTTAATTGAATCTCAGTCTTACACTTGTGACACATTCCCAAAACATACACACCAAGGTCATCATACTATAGTCTAGATTAAGCCAATACTTTTCTTGGTAGATACGATTTCAACTAGTAAATATGGCTACTAATCCCACCTCGCATTGATAATGATGCATTAAAACTATATGAAACCATGCATGCAATCCACCTATCTCACTCATCGATTGACAATCAAGTCATTCACATGCTTGAGTTTAATGCTAACTTTCTCAATCACATCATTTCCCAGCATGTCTTTAAGCCTTGTAACATATTTCTAATAATGTCTTAACAAAATATAAAGGAACATAAGTAAGCATTCTTTTTATTTCATGAGTTTCTAAATAACATCATAATAATAATACCCCCTATGCAACCAATATGATTCCAAGTTAACATATACAACAACTCAACATGCATTCAAAATCAACATTCATACATCATCAAACTACAAGTAAGCATGTTGGCCCATTAGGCCCTAGTGTTGTAGCTTGCTCCGATACCATGTGTAAGATCCCACCTTACCAACCATCAATATTATAGAGAAATATTGAACACTAGACTCGAAATGCGGTAATTTTTGTTTTTTTCCAAATCCGAGGATAAGACCAAAGCCAATCTCTCACTCAAACCCCAAAGCCAAACTACCAAACAACAACCATCACTCATCCTCAAGCTCAAAAATCCTATTTAAAACAAAGAGTCTTTAGTGGGATGAATAAATATCAAACTTTATGAGCCACAATTTCCGACAAGCTAATTGTTACTTATGTTGCAACTAATTTGATTTTATTTTAAATAACATGCTTATGGATTCTTTACTTAGAAGGAGAATTCAACTTCTATAGGAGTGGGATCCAATATTTATAATTTCATTTGTAAGTAGACACTACAACAATTCCTTACCCAAACCAAAATAGGTTTGGTCCAACTCCAAACCAAAATCGAATCCACCACAATATGATGCAAACTGCCCACTAAACAACAATACACCCTATTATATGAATGTATGATTCTGGTTTGAATACTACCCGATAAATTCTATAAAATTAGCTATAAGCTCCTCACACCACAACTAACGAAACCCATAAATCGTTTGGGCTAATTCCAACTGACCCAAAATGCCCAAAATAGAGAAAATCTCTAAGTGACACAATTTTGCACCAAACCAAAGAGAAACTATTGAGAAATAATAAATCTCTCTTGCAAATGGCTGAGAAATTATGCACAAATATCCTCTGACAAATACTTATGACTGCCAACTAAAAATTCCTAGCAAATATCAACACCAAACATCAACAAGAAACCTTGTTCTCCAACCACTGCACTTGCTATATAAGAGAAAATTTGACCCAGATAAAAGATATAGGAACTTCTCTGAAAAATGGTGCCAAAATCCTCCTCTAACTAGTAGAAAATCTCTTGCAAATACTCGAACTCTACAATAGAAAGATGATGCTCCAAACAACCTCTGGAGTTTGTCTTTTGCGCATAGAATAATGAAATTCTAAGTGAATATTCTACAATAAACTCCTAATTCTCTCCTAGGGTGATGCTCGAAGTTCAGTGAAGGTAGGGGTGGAATTTTCACTTGGAAATTCCTTGTGCTAAACAACACTGGTTGACTTGGTTGAGCAGCTCAAGCAAACTCTCCAAAATTAGAAATGAAATGCCAAAATAGTATGATCAATATGAGGCTCTAACCTTCTTTTTATTGTTGTTTTCCCTTCCTCATACCATCGGTATATTTCTCTCACACTATGCTTAATACCATGGTTTGATTCTTCCCATGGTTCAATTTCCCTTTTTGGTAACCTCCACAACTTATGTTCACTTTAATTTTTCTTCTTTTCTTAAGTCCCAACCATTGCCTTTTCTCCAAATATTATTTAATACCTCCAAAACTTATTTATCCTAATTTTATTTATCTAAAAATATTTATTATTCGCTAGCCGGTTACAACACCTAGTCCTATGGTGGAAAACAATAAGAGGCTAGGCAAAAGGGGTTAAAGGCTAGGATAAGAATTTCAGAATCTCACGTTTTTGTAACATCACCTTAATAAAAGTTATGATATGTGGGGCTCCTAAACTGCAACACAGAGGTGTATGAAGGATGTATGAGTCAACAACTAAGAGTAAATGTGCACAGAAGAAGTTGGTTGCTGGAATAATGGCAACTGCAGAAACCCCTGGCTTGAAGAACAGATAGGATCACGGTTGCACAAGATGAAATAATGAACTCTGCCATAAGATGAGACAAGCCATATCTGAGCTAACCGTGCACGCTTCATTGAATTAAATAACAGAGCCTCATGGATTGGAGGTCTGATCAAAGTTCAAAGAAGCCATGCTGAAGTTCAGTTCAAGTTCTGTGAGTAATTAATAAGCATGGAAGATCCTCCTAGGAGTACAAACTGACTGAGATTTAATTCTTAGCATGGAGAATCAATCAATGGCTTATTCTCCAAATTGATTATGCTGCAGCCACAATTGGTGAGTGAATGGAGCCCATTCTTCAATTTAATGATGCAGTGGAAGAATTCGATCAAAGAGACGCAACAACAGGATGGAGAAGCCATGCAAATGTACACTCCGATAACATGAATGATAGAGTGATGGCTGATATAGACTGCATCGTTCACCTTGTGACAATGAAACAAAACCCAAGATTGCAGTTGAGCGATTGAGGGAAGCTGTATTGTGGTCAAGGAGTAGTGTGGACACCTGTGTGCAAGTGTGCGTTATTGAGGAGAGGTGAAGTGTGCCTGTGATGCAGAAAGAGGCTGTGTGTGCCTATACTTCAAAGAAATGAGGTAGAGTGGGCCAGTGCTACCGAGTGAGGTCGAGAGAGCCTGCAAAATAGTAGAGGGCTGAGAGCACAAGTATGATATTGTAGTGAATCTGATTTGTATTTCCTGTATATGTATTTGCCTCTGTTTTCAATTTGAAATTTGTATGAAAGGTAGAACAATGGTTTGAGCAGGTGGTGGCCTGCATTCATAAGAGGTTGGTGCCTCTTGGCAATTAGGTGCTTGCTATCTTAAGGGGGTTGATGCTTCTTCTGAGTGGGTGCTCACAAACAAATTGATGTAATTAAGTAGGTGCTTAATTTACATTATAACAATGAACAAATTGGTGGTTTTCTCCCTTTGGGTTTCCACGTAAACAATACCTGTGTCAATATGTGTATGCTGCTCATGTGATGGATTGTATGTACATGTGAATGCGTTATCTTGCTGTTCATTTGTATTGTGTATGAATGCTCTCACAAGTAGCTGACAATAGAGGAAAGAATTAAAGACTTATTCATGAAAAGTTTTAAGAACTTCACTATTATTGATTCACCCCCCAGTAATTCCTTATTCCAACACTAACACTATGACCACTAGGTACATTCTTGTCTGCTAAAATGTACAAGTGTCATTGGATCAATAATATAACAAACATAAATAACTAGTAATTAATTAAATTATTAAAATGCGTATCATTATTAAAGTGACATGTCCTTCATATGAAAAGAAAACTTCTGCCTGAGTATTGATATGGCCGCGACCCCATGCTAAAAATCATTCAATCATTTGGACCAATATATAAATTATATATATATATATAAGATCTAGATTAATGTATAATATAATATAGAAATATATATACTATATATATAATTATAATATATATATATATATATATATTAATATATATATATATATATTGCCATTTGAATACCAATACATTTCTATGTTCCCGATATTTAGACTTCCCCAATACTAACCTTAATGGATAGTGGGTCTAACATATTACAACTCATTAAAATGTAATTATGATTCATTCTTCCCATGGATAAGTTTGAATTACCTAAGAATTCAACATGTTTGATTTTATGTTTCAACATAGTTCAAAGACTTTGACAAAAACAAGCATATTATTGACTTTATTTGAGCTGAGCTCTAGATTTGATGCAAACCTGCATCTTTTTATTACACCTAGGTTAATAATAAGACTTACACATTAAAAAATGGTAGGCCTCAAGGAGCACACATGAGTGGACTTGGGTCCATAATTAGTAAGCCTTAGACATGATCCATGCTAACCCTAATTATGAAGCCCTAGATATTGAGTTATTACATTTTTATTATTATATTATTATGTATGTGAGAAGCTTTCATTGTCCTCTTTGTCTCCTACACACACACAAAGGTGAATTAGTCTTAAGATTATCTCATCTTGTCTTTATACATTGTATTAATTGTAAAAGGAGATTTCCCCCTCGAACTAGACTATCATTATTGGTTTATCATTTTTTATGTGCATGGTTCATATCATTTGGTATCAGAGCATATGATCCTAGGGTTTGTTTGCTTGATTCATCGTGGAATTTTTTGTTATAACAATTTTCCTGTGAAGATTCACACCTTGAAATTTTCGGACAATTGAGGAGAGATTTCGAAGTATATTTGGTCAAAATTATAGATTCAAGGTCACTGTACTTTTGGTGATGTACCATATGGAACTTAGGGTTTGTGAATGGTCCTAAAATTCATTTCAGATGAGTAATATTGAAAATTTCGTTAGAATAAATAATATATATATATATAAAATATATATATATATATATATATATATTTATTGAGACATGTTAGAACGTGAAATTTTTGGGAGATTAGGGAAAGATCTTGGGATACATCTTATAAAATTTTTAGATTATAGTTTGTCATAGTTTTGGATATACACCTTGTGGATGTTAGGGTTTAGGAATAGTCTTAAAATGAATTTCAAAGGAGTGATTTTGTAGTTTTTGTTATAACTTTCTCCCAAAGTAGTTTTAGACTCAAATTTTCAAGGATATGACGACACATACCAAGGTACCTCTAGTAAAAAATTCAAAATTATAGTTGAAAAATTGGACATTGTGGAATGCTACACAAGTTCGCTCTTGGGAAGAGGGAAAAAATCAACAAGTTTTGGGAAAAATACTATAAATTTCACTTGACACATCTATTATATTATGAGTCTCTAGATAATCACAAAGTTTGAGAAAAAAATTGATATGAGTTAAAATGCTTATTTTTGATGTGGCATTATCATTATCTACTAATGAGTTGTCAGTGAGATCTAGATATAGAATGTACATTGTTGTATTATAAATTCAGATATTTAGATGAATATAGTAAGTAAGAGAAGACATTAAGCCTTTCTTGCTTCTTTTTTTGTTTTGTATTGCTTGCTTAGCTCTCAAAAACATCAAATTTGGGTCAAGCCTATATAATTGTAGAGAAGAGATATTAGAGTACTACAAGATAAAATTTTAGGTTCATAAGGGCTCAAATTTGAGAGATATACTAGGAGAAAGGTTAGCCATCTAGATAGTTTACAAATTAGGGTTTTGAAAGGTACATAGATTATAGTTGGCATAACTTTTGAAGATCTATTTTTGGTGATTCAAAATTTTTGAGAAAGAGGGAAAAGAGAAGCATTGTTATTTGCTCACATGGCTCCTAATGGCGCTTCAAAACTTACTTCACCACTTAAACCTCCAGAATGCTCATCCATTACTCATGAAGAAATAGAATATCTCCAGTACTGTGTATCCAAGTTGAAAATTTAGTTGTCGCAATTGCAAGGATTAATAAAATATAAGAAACAAAAGATGAATGAAAACAGTGAAGAAATTTTAAAAATTGTCAAGGAAGAAATACAAAAACCCATCAAAGAAAAAACATAAAAAGCTAAGGAAGAAAGACAAAAATCTATAAATTATATGGAAAAACTTTTGTTAGAGAGGTTTCTTAAAAAAATTGACCCTAGGAAATCATGAAAATAAGGAGAACAATTGTGTTGAAAGTCGGCCACATAAAGGGAGTATTTTATTACAATTGGATAGCACAAATATTGAATCATAAAATCATAATAATGATTTTTGAATTCTAGGTTCACATAATTAGAGCTTCAAGTCAACACCAATTAAGTACTACATTTTCAAGATTGTTTTATTTATAGCAAGATCAATTTGTATGGTATCAATGCCTTTTTGAAAGAAAAAGAAGTTACTGTATCTTTGTTCATTTATTCGAAGGAATTAATAACACATTATAAGAATATTAAGAGCAATTCAATAAATTCTTTAATCACTCATTAAATCTTTGACACCAATTTTCAATTACGAAACACATTCAATGTTATGAACATAAATATATAAAATAATCCATGATTAAATAATAATTAGTATAATGAAAGGATATGTCTTAAAAAACATGACTATTAATGAAAGGGCATCCTGCCTAAATATATATACAAGGTCTTCATTTATAAACCATATTAATTTTTTATACATTGTTCAATATATATTTTATCCTCAATGGATTTCTTTATTGTTTTCCAAGTATTTTTAAAACATACTTACTGAGCCATATTTGATTATCAGATTTGGTAACAGAGCTAATTTGCTGATCTTAACGGCTGGCATACAAACTTTTAGCCACATTTAAATTCAGTGATGAAAAGCAAAAAAAAAATATTGTGTTTATTGCTGTTGGAAATTTTGTTACCCATTATGAAGAAATTTCAATACTATTTTCCAATATATCATTGTTGCAACCACCATTTCCGATATAATAATTAAGAAAAAAATCACCACCTGCTATCACACAGGGCGACATATCAAGCTATCAAAGCATAAAATTCCATGTAGCAACCATATTGTGTGGAAAATTCTCAGGGATATCATCGATTGAGCCGCCAAACCATGTATCACTGCCATGAACTTGCAATAACTGTCGTACAATTGATTAAATTAACAACAAACGCTAAACCAATTTACAAATCAATAATTAATTAGTAACTCGTTCTCTTAGTTGACTATCCAGCCATTTCGGGTTTCCATCCGTTGAAATCACATTCATATGATAGTATTCATACAATTGAATATTAAATGATAATTAATTAAAACTATTAGTAAAAAATGGATTATATAAGTTCAAGTTAAGTATTAAGGTATTTTAATAGAAAAGGTATATTCCTTGGTATTTAAAAGTTTTTAAGAATATAATGTTTGAAGATTGAATATTATATTTGAAAATGATTTAATTTTCTTATAGATGTTTTGTAGTGGTATGGTTTGGGTTATTTATATTAAAAGGGAGTATTTAAAGAAATAAATTATTATTATTATGAGTGTGAATGATAAAGGAAATTATATTAATATTATTTTGGAAAATAATTATTAATTCTATAATCAAATATATATAAAAAAGGATATTTTTAGAAACATTATGAAATGCAGGAATTGCAAATGAATTGATGATGATGAATGTACATCAAAGGATGCTATTGGAGGAACATTTAAAATATTGTGTTTCACCAAGGGAAACTACTAGAGGATACTATTGGAGGAATATTTAAAATATTGTGTTTCACCAAAGGAAACTACTAGAGGAGCATTTAAGAGTTTTCAGAAATGTAATTATTTGAAGATTGAATATTATATTTAAAAATGATGAAAGAAAGACTCTCATAAAGGTTTTATAGTAGCATGTCTTGGGTAATTTACTTGAGAATGGAGTATCCAAGAAAAATAAATTAATATTATTTTGAGCGCGAATGACAAGGAAAATTACATCAATATTTGTTTGAAAATTCAATTATCAATTTTGTAACCAAATATAGATGAAAAATAAGATATTATTTGCAAAAATCATTATGAAATCAAGGAATTGCAAGTAACAGTTGATGATTATGAATGTATATTGTTGGAAGGATATTTGTTATTGATGTCAAAGGAAACACTAGCTCAAGAAGATAATCACTTAGGCTGATAGAGGACTTCAAGCCCTTTCCAATGAGTATTTATTTGCCTCTTAACTTCTCATAGTCGAAGAGATTTCAAATTTACAAGTTAAAAAATCAAATTTTGACCTCCTCTACAAGTCAGCCTACATGAGCATAAGTCGGCCCCTCCCCCAAAAGTCGTGCCTATTGAAACATGGATGAATTACTATAAATTGGCATAAAGACTCCTCCATTCCATCATCCAACTTGGCCAAGAATAAATAAAAGTAATTTAGATATGAGGCAAGCAAGGAAGAATTTCACAAGTTGTGAACTAAGGAGTTGATCAAGAAAGCAAGATGACGACTCTTGGGTTTTTCTTTTGGGTGAATTCTATGTGGTTTTTCATTGTATCTTGGAATCAATCTTGAGCATACAATTTAGCCTTTTGAGCTGACCTACTTAGCACTTTGGGGCAGACATATTCGACCCTTTTGGAGCAGACCTACCCAACATTTTGGAGCAGACTTTTGACCCTCTTTTTGATATGGATTTTGTCCTTTTACAATCACCAAGCTTTAGACCCGTGGCTTGACCCTAAGGAAAGGACAAGCCTAAACAAACTTTAGACACATGGCTCAACCTTAAGGCAAGAACATGCCTAAACAAACCTTAGACCTATGGCTTATCTCAGGTTTGTATAGGAGCAGACCTCGGTCTTTGTTGGATCAAAATTTCAACCTATATAGGAGCATAACTACTCAGATTTATTGGTTAGGCATTCAACCTATATTGGAGCAAACCTACTTAACCTTATTGAGAAATTTTTTTCCTTGTTTGAAGCAGATCTTCACAGCCTTGTTTGAACAAACTTCTTAAACTCTCTTGGAGAAGATCTAAACATCTTATTGAAGCAGACTTCGCCCACCTTGTGGAGAGGACATCCTTGCCTAGTACTTTGATCTAATTTTGAAGAGTGAAGACATTGTTGAAGCATCATTGAAGAAATTATTGAAGACATTCTTGGAGCATTATTGGAACACCTTTCAAGACATCTTTGAAGCATTCTTGGAACATTGTTGAAGACATTGTGGAAGTAATTATTGTTCTTGTAAAGTTTTGAAGTTGACATAGTTGGAGCTTGGATTTGTTGAGAGGATTGGAGCCCTCAAGTTGACCATGTTGGAGCTTAGATTTGTAAAGAGGATTGGAGTCGTCACTCAAGGTTGGAGCCTTGAAAATGTTGGAAGAATTTGTTGGACAAGTTAGGATAGAAATTGTTGTAAAAGAGGACTGGAGTCCTCACTATTTTGATTAATAATTTTTGTATTTATTTAGTTATCTCTTGTGTCCTAATTTAATTTGTGATAAAAATATTAACTGTCACAATATAAAAATTGAAAGAAATACTGATTCACCCCCTTTTCAGTATTTCTAACAATTTTTATGAGATTCAACTTCTTCAAGATCAACCTAATAGTTGAAAGAAGTATTTTTAAATGACTATGGCCGGTAAAGATGGTAAGGTCACCAATTTTATGGAATGAATTTTTCCTTCTGGAAGGTTATAATGGAGTTCTACTTAATGTCCCTTGGAGGTGAAGTTTGGCAATGTGTTACAGATGGATACAAGATCCCATATTCTTTTCCAACAAATCCAAATGGGAAGAAAACATATGTGGCAAATGAAATGGCCTTGAATTCTATAGAAAGTGGTTTGTTAGATTCAAAATTCACTAAAGTTATGAGTATTAAAACTTCTAAAGAGATGTGTGACAATATTGTTAATATTTATGAAGGAGATGACAATATCAAAAGGGAAAAGATTCAAACCTATAGAAGGCAGTTTGAAGGTCTCAATATGAATGATGGAGAAGATTTCGCTGCTTACATTCTTCAAGTAGATGAGATAGTCAACTCTCTTAGAGAACTAGATGAAAAAGTCAATGAAAATATGATTAGACAAAATGTATTGATATCCCTTCCAGATCGTTTTTATGCCAAGATGTGTGCCATATAAGAACTAAAATATTTGGACTCTCTCTCAATCGATGAACTCCATGGAATTCTCACAACATATGAGATGAGGTTAGAAAGTTTAATTCAAAAGGAAGTTGCATTCAAGGCATCCAAGACATCAAGAAAGGGGAAGAAATGTGATTGTAGTAGAGGTTATTCTGATACTGAAATTACACAATTTGTCAAGAAGCTAAAGAAAGGATCCAAACTCAAAGGTAAGTTATCTCTCATTTTCTTTAGATGTGGTAAAATAAGACATTATGTAACAAAGTCCCCTTTTAAAGATGACAGTGATGATGAAGATAGACCTAAGAGAAGAACCTTCAAGAAGAACGGATCAAACAAAAATAATTTCGTCTCCAAATAAGACAACAATGACATTGATGAAGAAGAAAAATATGGTGGAGTGAATGAAGTACTATTCATGGCCTTCACAAATGAAACATATAGTCAAAAAGAAGAAGAAAGTCTAGAAGAAGTAGAAGGAAATGTGGAGGAACTATTAATTAGTGCCATAGAAGAAAATGAGAGACTTAGAAAGAATAATGAAAAGTTGTCTCAAGAAATCAACTTTCTCAAAACCAAGAAGGAAGAAGATAAAATAATAGAATAAGTATTGAGTAATAAGATGAAGGAAAAAGGAAGAAATCTGTGAAAAATTGGAAGCTAAAATTGTATCTCTAAAAGGAAAGTTGAACAAATCTAATAAGGATTTGAAGAGTTTGCAAACCTTTGATGTCATTCATATCTCTCAAAGGTCAGTACATGAAAATATGGACTTAGCTATATAGGCGAATCTTCCAATTCAAAGCAAGAAACCAATGTTCATCATGAAGAAAAGCCTAGAAGTTTTATTGATGTCCTTAAAGGTTCTCACATTCTAACCTTGCAGGAAATAAGGCTTATCTGGGGAATGAGAAGCCTCTTCCTAAAAGTAATATCCCATAAAGACAAGCTTATCCTAACAAGTATCAAACTATTTTCCTTGGTCATTGTTTCTTTTGTAAAAGTTTCGGCCATCAGGCAAAACATTGTAAGGCTTATGGGGCTAATCATGAAAATAAGATTGTTGAACCAAAGAGGCAAGGCCAAATTAGGACTTATAACTCCTTTGCTCCTCTTTACAAGTATATTTTTGAATGTTACAAATGCAATAATCTAGGCCATGTAGCCCAAAATTGTCTTCTAAAACAAAGAGATAAAGTTTGGTGAAAGAAAATTGAACAATCTAACTATGAAAATTGCAATCTAGATTTATGTGCTCAAGGAAAGGAGAATCTATGGTTTTTAAATAGTGGATGTTCTAGGCACATACTAGGTGACTAGAAAAATTTCATCTCAATAAGCAAAGAAAAGGATGGAAATGTGACCTTTGGAGACATTGGATCTGCTAAAATTGCCGGTAAAGGAAAAATGAGTCTCGTGGCAAGGGATTAGCATAAAATGCACTATATGTTGAAGGATTCAAGCATAATCTTTTAAGTGTAAGCTAAATATGCGATTAGGATCATGGTATCATCTTCTGGTCCAAGGAATGTGAGATAAGGAGACCATCTTAAGGAAAATTGGTAAGAAGAGGTGTAAGAACAATAGATAATGTACACATTCTCAGTGAAATTCAAGAAGAAAGATGTTACACGAGTCAAGAAAATGTCAATATGGAAAGAAAACTAGGACATGCTTCAAATCAAAAGAACGTTCAACATCAAAGCTTCTGGAACTCATTCGTGCATATTTGTGTGGTCCAACCAGAACTCCAGCTCTACAAGGAGGAAGGTACTTTGTTTTATTTATAGATGATTATAGTAGAATGTTGTGTGTATTTTTCATAACATATAAGTCAAAAGCACTATATTGTTTTAAAACTTCCAAAGCAACGGTTGAAAATGAAAGTGAGTTGAAGATCAAATACTTAAGAACATATAGAGGTGGGGAATTCACCTAAGGAGAATTCAATGAATTATATGAAAAATATGGAATCAAAAGGGAACTCTCTGTTGCTAGGACTCCACAAAAAATTGATTAGTGGAAAGAAAGAACATAATATAGGAAACCACAAGAACAATGTTGTTGGAAGCTGATTTATAGGCAAACTTCTGGAGGGAAGGAGTTGGAGCAGTAGTCTACATCATGAACATAACACAACTCCGAGTAAGCAATGATAAAAATCCATATGAACTATTGAAAGGAAGGCTTGCCTCTGTAAAACACTTCAAAATATTTGGAAGCAAATGATTTATGAAGATTAATGATGATTCACTAGGAAAATTTGATTCACGTGTAGAATAATGATTTTTCCTTGGATACTCATTAAGAATCAAGTCCTACAAATTCTACAACAATTGGTTGTAGAATATAGTTGAAAGCATTGCTGTAAATATAGATGAAGCTCTTCCAGAAAAAGAAGTAGTTTAAACCAATGAAGAAGATGTTATCTTTGTATATTCAGAGGAAGGTGGTACAAAGGAAGAGAAGGAGCTGAAAAATAAAAAGGAGGAACCATCTCAAACACTGTCAAAGGTAAAGTTTGTGCAAAAATATCACCCAACATACCATATTATTGGAGATGTGAATGGATGAATACAAACTCAAAGAAAGATGACAAACACAACAAAAAGGAATGATGTTTCCTTTCTCTCCACATTAGAACCATAAAATTTCACTCAAGTAAGGATCCTCATTGGATAAAGGCAATGTAAGAAGAGATGAACCAAATTGAAAAGAATGGAACATGGGAGCTATTACCATGTCCAAAGGATAAGAATGTAATAGTAACCAAGTGGATGCATAAGAACAAAATGAATGAATATGGACACATAATCAGAAACAAGTCAATATTGGTATGCAAGGGATAAACTCAAATTGAAGGAATTGACTTTGAAGATACTTTATCTCTTGTTGCCAGACTAAAGGCTATAAGGATGTTTTTAGCATTTGCTTGTTCAAAAGGTTTCAAAGTCTATCAAATGGATGTGAAGTTAACCTTTCTACATGGAGATGTAAAAGAAGTATACATGGAACAACCAAAAGGATTTGACTTGGATGAAAATAAAGAATTTGCATGTATATTAAAGAAGGACTTGTATGGATTAAAGAAAGCTCCAAGAGCTTGGTATGATAGACTTGATCACTATCTTCAACAACAAGGATTAAGAAAGGAGTTGTAGGAAGCAATCTTTACATGAATATGGACAAAGAAAATATGCTAATCACACTAGTATACGTGGATGATCTGATTTTTGGGAGAAATAATGCTGAAATGGGTCACAAATTTTCCCAAGATATGTCAAAATAATTTGAAATGTTAATGATTGGTGATTTATCTTACTTTCTTGGAATTCAAGTTACTCAAATTGAGGCAGGAATATTCATAGCACAAGAAAAATATCTCAAGGATATTCTTGAGCAATTTGGGATGGAAGAATGTGCTATTGTGAGCACACCTATGATTACAGTTTGCAAGCTAAGTAAAGATGATCAATTTCCTTTGGGAGATGCCCCTAGTTATAGATCAATGATTGGAGGTATTTTATATCTAACAATTTCACAACTAGACATCATGAAAGTAGTAGGAATGGTGGAAAGATTCGAATCAATCCCTAAGGAATCCCATATGCTAGCTATAAAGAGAATACTCACATACTTGAAAAGCACTCTTGATTTTGGACTATGGTATCCTAAAAGCACAAATCTTACCTGGACAACATATACTGAAGCAGATTGGGGAGGAAGTGTTGATGATCGAAAAAATACCAGTGGGAATGCATTCTTCTTAGGAGATTATCTTGTATCTTGGTTAAGCAAGAAATAATCATCTATATCTCTCTCCATAGTTGAAGTCGAGTACATAGCAGTAGCATATTGTTGTACACAAATCCCATGGATGAAGGAAGCCTTGAAGAATGCCAACATAGAGACAAATCAATCGATCACCATCTACAATGAAAATAACAATGTAATAAACATCTTTAAAAGTCCATTCATGCATTCAAAGATAAAACATATCCCAATCAAGTACCACTTTCTCTTAAAATAGGTTGTAGAGGAGAACATCAAAATGGAGTATGTCAACTCTAAGGAACAAATTGTAGATATCTTCACAAAAATCCTACCTTGAGAATCATTTGAACATCTTCATCAAAAGATGGGGGTCATCTCTCTTACATCTCATTAGAGAATCCCTTTGCTATTGATGTCAAAGGGGGATAATATGATAGGGGGAGTAGCATAATGATAGGGGGAGCAAAACGATGACAAGGGAAGTAGCATATGAAGAAATTGTTTCCATCAATAACAAAGGGGGATATTGTTGGAAGAATATTTGTTATTGATGTCAAAGGAACAAACAATTCAGAAGATAATCACTTAGGCTGATAAATGACACCAATCCCTTTCCAACGAGTATTTATTTGCCTCTTAACTCCTCATCGTTGAAGATATTTCAAATTTGCAAGTTAAAAAATCAATTTTTAAGCTTAGCCTACATGAACATAAGTCAACCCCTCTCCCAAAATATGTGTCTACTCAATCATGGAAAAATTACTATGAATTGGCATAAAGAGTCCTCCATTCAAACATCCAACTCGTCCAAGAATAAATAGAAGTAATTCATATTTGAGGAAAGAAAGGAAGAAGTTCACAACTTGTGAATTAAGGAGCTAATCAAGGAAGCAAGACAAGGACACTTGGGTTTTTCTCTTGAGTGAGTTTTCTATGGTTTTTTCATGGCATCTTGGAATCAATCTTGAGCATACACTTCAATCTTTGAGTAGGCCTACTGAACATTTTGGAGTAGACCTATTCAACCCTTTTGGAGCATACCTACCCAACACTTTGGAGCAAACTTTCAACCCTCTTTTTGATTCGAATTTTGTCATTTTACAATCACCAAACCTTGAACTTGTGGCTCGGCCCCGAGGCAAGGACAAGCCTAAATGAACCTTGGACTTGTGGCTCAACTTTGAGGCAAGGAGAGGCCTAAAAATACCTTAGACCAATCGCTTATCTCATGCCTGTATAGTAGCAGGGCTTAACCTTCGTTGGATCAAACTTTCAACATGTATAGGAGCATATGCACTTAGATTTATTGGCCAGTCATTCAACCTATATTGGAGCATACCTACTCAGTGTTATTGAGAAATTTTTTTCCCTCTTTGAAGGATATCTTCACAACCTTGTTTGAATAAACTTCTCAACCTATCTTCGATCAAATCTAAGCATCTTATTGAGTGAATCCTTTCTATATCTAATAGATCCTTTTGCTATTGATTTTCATTAGATATTCAAATATCTACATCCTTTGCTTTGATGGATCTCTAAAAAATTCTCAAAATTCATTCCAAGTTATTTGGAGTGATCCCTAAGGGTGTTCCAGTTGCTTGAGATCATGAATATTCTATTCATATGCAGTTTAGAAGTGTACCACTTAGCATTGGGCCTTGCAGGTATCCATATGCAAAAAATAGTGAGATTGAACATATATTTCAAGAAATGATAAACGTTTCCATCATTCAACCTAGCTAGAGTAATGCCCTTGGGGGTGTAGCTCGCTTGGAAAAGAAGTAAATCATGTTATGTAAAATATTATGAGGTCCTTGTTCCTATCCCACAAATTAACCCATGTGCATATTAGGGGTAGCGTGGTGCATGTAGTGGTTATAATGGTAGTGGATGGAACCATGCGTCACTTTAGTGCGAGGCCACTTCAATTTCCGATTCCACTCCCCATAGTGTTTTCTCTTCACTACTGGTGATGGTTATAAAAACAATTTTTTCATTGCATGTGTATCATATCATAGACAACTCAACAAAATATCAATCAAAGATAATTTTTATATTCTTGTCATTGATGAACTCTTAAATGAATTGCATGGAGAAATTTTGTTTACCAAGTTGGATCTTTGTTCATGATATCATCAATTTTGATTGAGGAAAGAATACATTCCCAAAATAGAATTTAAAACACATGAAGTTGATTACGAGTTTTTGGTTATGCCATTTAGACTTACTTTTGTACCTTCAACATTTTAAAGCTTGACAAACCTTATTTTCAGACACACCCTTTCTAAATTTGTGTTAGTATTGTTTGATGACATATTAATCTACAATAGATATTGGGAAGATCATGTACAACATGTTGATAGGGTCTTAATATTATTGGAAAAGCAACAAATATATTCAGAACCTTCCAAGTGTGTCTTTGGGGTTCTACGAGTGGCATATTTGGGTCATATGGTATCTTATAAAGGTGTCAAAGTGGACCCTAATGAAATTAAAGCTATGATGGAATTCTTAGGATTGATAGGTTACTACCACAAGTTTGTCAAAAATTATGGTGAAATAACAACATATCTAATAACAATATTAAATAAGGAATGATTTTCTTAGCCTCAAGAAGCAACCAGTTTTTTTGAAAAAATGAGAGAGGCTGTGTGTATAACTCTCATCTTAGCCACACCTAACTTCACAAAATCTTCATTGTGTAGTGTGATGCCTATTAATCTAGGTTGCCATTGATGTCAATATGACAGTGTTTGTGATGGAAAATTCTTGTGACATGTGAGGTTTCCCATTGATGCCCATTGATTATAATACTGCTCATAGAGGATTCAAGGATTGAATACAGACGTAATAGAAACATTGGAACCAAGGAGGAAAGACATCAGAAGTAGGTTATCAGAAGTCACAGGAAGAACAACGATATTGGAGGAGAAAAGAGGAACACATCAGCGAAGAAAGAGATAAAGGGAAAAAGAGCCATAACAGAGGAGTTAACAGTGTTATTGGAGGAATTATATCGACGACTTTATCGACAGTTTTATTATGTTTCATCGCTTGAAATTCTAATTGCGACATATCTTGCGGACCCGACAAGACTATCAAAATAGTTTTAGTATAACATTGCATCCGCCACATCACAAGTTTCAGTGAAGGCTTGTCACATTAAAAACTCTGATCATGATATGAGTTATGAATCGACTGCTCCATTACAACATGCCTTAAAGAAATATCGTATCCGCTGTATCAGACTGTTCATATCACAAGTCTTAAGGGGATGTCACGTCAAATCCTCCGATTGCGATAATATTGTGGACCCACTGCACCATTACAATGTGTTTTATTGTTATATTGCATCCGCCATACCACAATCTTCACATCATAATTTATGTATCCCAAGTCTTAAAGAAATGCCTCACCAAAACTACGATTGCGATATAATATGTGGACCCGATGGATGTATTAAACGATTCATTAAAATATCGCATGTACCCCAAGTCTTAAAGAAATGCCTCACCGAAAACACCGAATACGATATTACTGTGGACCCCACGAACTGCCGATTGCGATATAATTGTGGACCCTATGGGCTTATCAAAAAAAGGTTATTTTATACCACATCGGCTCCCTTGGTAGTAGGGGATCGACTATGTCATGTGTAAACCTCCAAAATTTGTGATTACGATTAAAGCTATAATGTGGCGTGTGGGGACCTCTATTGATGCAATATCTGTAAATAACAAGGCTATGTTATAATTTGTTGAATATTAACAAAAGAATCTCCGATATATATTTTTAATATACAAGTCAACCTCCCTCCAATAGACTTAACCTTTGGTTATTGGTGAAACTCGTTTAAAAATGAGTTAAAACGATTCACTTCAAGGTGTGTATCTTGGGCATTGATTATAGAGTAGAAGAAAAAGTTCACAACTCGTGCACTTGAAGGAACATTGAAAGCCGAAGGTCGAGAAGGAAAAAGAAGCCAAAGGTCGAGTGAGTGAAGAAGGAAACCAAAGGTCCAACAGAGGAAGAAGAAAGCTGAAGGTTGAGCTTCTGTTGACTGGGTTATTCATTAAAAGGATCAGACCTATGATGAATTCGTTAAAGCAGAACCCGTGATCTATTCAAGGACTGCATAGACAGGATTGTTTCTAATGGAACACAAAACATGAAGTCGTGATGTTCACACCTCTGAAATACTCCTGAAACATACTCCTAGAGCAGTTACTCCAACAGTTAGAACATAGGGTTGAAACAAAGAGTTGTTTGTGTACAAAAATTAGTACAGTTCATTGTAGACACATTGAAGTTGTGTAAAGATTATTGAAGATCACGGTGATTATTTGAAATCGTCATGAGGTAATTTTGTAGAATTTGTTTGAGAAATATGAAGAATTGTGAAGACTCCTTCATATGAAGACAAGTTGTCATTGATGTAGCAGTGAAGATGTATATTGACAGAACATAGTAAAGAATATTGTGAGATCATTGTAATACAATCAAAACATTTCTTGACAAATCAAAACTATAGGGTCGGAGCCCCTGAGGTTGGTGCCTTGACAAGATAGGGCCAGAGCCCTTGGGATTGGTGCTCTTAAATCCAAGGTTGGTGCCTTGACAAGACAGGGTTGGTGCCCTAGAGGTTGGAGCCTCACAAAAGACCAAGTTGGTGCTTGGAAATGGGTTGGAGCCCTATATATATTGTACCTAATTTATTGTAAAGATTATATTAATAAAATCATTTATTCCTATTGTTCATTTTGTGTTCTAAATATAATTGATTTAACTTGTAAAAGTAACAATTGAAAAGAAATACTGATTCACCCCCCCTCTCAGTATTTTTAACAATTGGTATTAGACCTAGTACCTTCACTCAAAGCCTAATAGCTTGAAGGTTGATCAATTAGAACACAAATGGAAAAGCCAAGGAAGAAAGTCTCCAATCCTCCTTAAGATGTGTCTCCCTCAACCACTGGAGTTGAAATCAATCAATTTGTTAAGGCTCCATTGTTCAATGGAAACTTTGATATATGGGAAGCAAGAATGAGGAATTTCTCAAAGACTCAAGGTATTGAAGTATGGAAATCAGTAATTACAGATAGCACGGTGAATGGAGAATCCAAGGAGTACAATGCAAAAGAAATGAAGCAATCTTGAATGGGCTACCTAATTCTATGAAGGTCAATTTTGAGAACTGTTCGTCAGCAAAAGGCATATGGGATAAACTTCATAATCTTCACTCAAAAGGAGCATTGACCATGACCACTAATCAAGGAGATGATGGAAAGCAAGAAGGAAATCCAGAACCCATCACGGAAGCTGAAAATAAGAATGATGACATCAAGGACAAAAAAGATCTAGAAGATGAAGAGAATGAAAAATATTTCGTACAAGATCTCCTTACTACACTTATGGTTACCATGGAAGAAATTATTAGTTTGAAAAAGGAAAATGAAGAACTTAAGAAGAAATCACTAGCTAGTGACCAAGACCAAACAAGGAGGGAATTTGACCTTGTCAAGCTTCAAGTGCAAGAAAGAGATGAATAGCTTGCCAAACTTAAGGAGGAGTTTCATCAAAACAAAAAAAAGCTTCATGAAGAATTCATATGCATGACAAATCAATTGAATAAGGAAAAGAAACAGGAAGATACATTGTCAAATCACCTTGAAAGAAGGCATAAAATATTGAACAAAATTGAAGCAAAGATTGGTCAATGCAAGGAAGAGGTCTCCTCTCTTAAATCTCAAGTAGAAGAGGCAAGAAATCTAGGACAAGGAGTAGAGAATACAATGGAAGCATTGATAGACATAGAAGGATAGGTTGATGAAGCAGAAAAGGAAATAAACACCATGATATTCCAACTAAAAAGAAAAGGATGAAGAGATATTCAAACTTAAATATGACCTCAACCTTATCAAGGCTGAAACATGTAAAGCTACAAGAATCAAGGAAGAAATGGAGAGCAGTCTAGCAAAAGAAAATGAAGAAATCTTCAAAATGAAGTCAGATATCATCTCCCTTAAAATAGAAGCAAATGAAAAAACTTGTATCAAGGAAGAGATTGAGAAACAACTTGTTGAGAAGAATAATGATTGCGAAAGATTGGAAGAAGAGATTGTCTCCCTCAAGTAAAAGGTAGAAGGGATGGACAAATTTTTGAAGAGATCCCAAGACTTGGATGACATGCTCAACCATCAAAGATCCCCATTTGATAAATCAGGTCTTGGATATGAAGGAGAATCCTCAAGCAAGAATGATAATGCTTCAAACAACAAGGATGTGAGAAAGGCAGAAAGAAATATTGATGCTCCTAGTTCCAGCAAAGGCAAAGATAAGAATCAAGGAAATAATGAAGGAAGTCCTGTTCCAAGAAGAAATGTAGATGGTGTCAAGGATGCAAGAAGCAATGCATCTCATCAAAGGACCTCAAGACAAAAAGACTTCAAAAGTACATCAAGGAAATATCCATCTCCCAGGTACCAAATTTTATTTCTTGGTTATTGTTATGCTTGTAGAAACTTTGAACACATGGAAAAACATTTTAGGGCATATCGCAAAAATAAATATTATGGTCCCCAACAATCTTCGAGAAGCAATTTTTCTAGAAATCATGAATTCTTATTCATGAACAACAAAGAATGCTTCAAGTGTTAAAAAATTGGTCATATGGCACGTGATTGTAACTTGACTTGGGCTCCTACACAAACTAGAACCATGTTAGAGAAGAAAGTTACACAAGTATAGAGAAGAAAACAAATGAAATATGAAAATATCCTGAACTCTCCAACCAACAACACATGTTGTTGATTTGATGAAGATATCATTGATATTTTGAGTGTTTGATGATGGGATTTTGCCAAAAGGAGACCATACATACAGTTAGGGGGAGCTTATGATGATTAGACATTCTTGTAGGAGTTATTCACGACTAGATCCTTATACAATCCTTGATGAGCTATATTGTTAATTATTCTTTGATAAGATCATTTCTCAAGAGCACTCCACTAAAAAACATGATCTCCTAACTATCCAATAGATTGCTGTTGAAGATGTTTTCCACTTGATCACTGAGAAGAAATTGGAGTAGTAGAGAAGGCCATCTAATAAGGAAAATAACTGTGTTGCTGTTATACAAAAGTTAAATGTCTTGACTCAGGGATTTGATGTGAGAACAGGTAAATTATGGACACAAATAAAGGAAACCTTCAAACAAACAGATACATCTGGGAATGGAGCTTGAAGCAAGAGCAGTTGGCAACATCTAACAAAATTAAGGCATTGCAAAAAGCTGCCAATCAGTAAAAAGAATTCAAAAGATAGTCATAGATTGGATATCAAAATCTGCTAGTAGAGATAAGTTGTAGAGACTTTTACAAGAATGCAAGGGAAATATGACATATCAAAAGGACTATAGAAAGGAGAATGTCGTGCAATCAAATATAACTCAGTAACTTAAGGAGAAGCACAAAGATATAGAGGAACTTAGATCTGAATAAAGATAGTGAGAAAGACAATTTCAGTGGCATCTTCTATTGATTCAGACTATAAAGACCTCTTAATTCTGACTGTGAAGACAACAAAATTGGATTGCAAATGCATAAAAACTTGGACTTGAACATTTGGTGCATGGCTATTTGGAGTTTATTTGGAATCATTCAAATGGAGCATAGTTAAGCATCGTTGAAGCCATAATAAAGTAGATTTTGAGACATGAAGAAGGGATACTATGCTAGATGATGATGAGGCATCAATCCTTCTATCTTGAGTAAAAAGAAGAGCACCACGATAGGGGGAGTAACATATCCATGAAGATCTACTATTCATAAAAAAAAAATAGAAGCAATTTGATAGGGGGAGCAGTTTGACAGGAGGAGTCCCTGAGCACCCCGTTTTCCATTGGTGTCAAAGGGGGAGAGAATGTTGAAAGGGAGAGAATATTTCCATCAATGACAAAGGGGGAGATTGTTAATCTAGGTTGTCATTGATGTCAATATGACAATGTTTGTGATGGAAAATTTTTGTGACATGTGAGGTTGTCCGTTGATGCCCATTGATCATAATACTGCTCATGGAGGATCCAAGGATTGAATACAAACGTATAAGAAATAGTGTAACCAAGGAGGAAAGACATTAGAAGTCACAGGAAGAACATCGATATCAAAGGTGCAAAGAGGAACAAATCAATGGAGAAAGAGCTAAAGGGAAGAAGAGCCATAATGGAGGAGTTAACAGTGTTATAAGAGGAATTATATCGGTGGTTTTATTATGTGTCACCGCTTGAAATTTCAATTGTGACGTATGTTGTGGACCTGACAGGACTATCGAAATAGTTTTACTATAACACTTCATCTGCCATATCAAAAGTTTCAATGAAGGCTCATCTGTAACTCATATCACAAGGATCAGACCTATGATGAATCTATTAAATCACAACCCGTGATCTGTTCAAGGATCTGTTAAAGCACAACATGAAGCCGTGATGTTCACACCTCTAAAGTACTCTTCAAACGTACTCCTAAAGAAGTTACCATGATAGTTAGAATAGAGGGTTGAAACAGAGAGTTGTTTGTGTACAAAACTTAGTACAATTAATTGTAGAGACATTGAAGTTGTGTAAAGATTATTGAAGATCATGATGGCTATTTGAAATCATCATGAGGTAATTTTGCAGACTTTGTTTGGGCAATATGAAGAATTGTGAAGACTCCATCATATGAAGACATGTTTTCATTGATGTAGCAATGAAGCTGCAGATTGACAGAACACAGTAAAGAAGATTTTGAGATCATTGTAATACAATAAAAATATTTCTTGACAAAGAAAAACTATAGGGTCAAATGCCTTGGGGTTGGTGCCTCAGAATTGGAAGGATTGGTGTCCTTGGAGTTGGTGGTCCTAAATCCAAGGTTGGTGCCTTGAAAAGATAGGGTCAGAGACCTTGGGGTTGGTGCCTTCACAAGATAGGGTCGAAGGCCTTGGGGTTGGTGCCTCAGAATTGGAAGGATTTATGTCCTTGGAGTTGGTGCTCCTAAATCCAAGGTTGGTGCCTTAACAAGACAGGGTTGGTTCCTCAGAGGTTGGAGCCTCACAAAAGACCAAGTTGGTGCTTGGCAACGGGTTGGAGCCCTATATATATATTGTACCTGATTTATTGTAAAGATTATATTAATAAAAACATTTATTCCTATTGTTCATTTTGTGTTCTAAATATAATTTATTTAACTAGTAAAAGTAACAATTGAAAATAAATATTGATTCACCCCCCCTCAGTATTTCCAACAATGCCTCAGGCCATGGCCCTTGCATTTGTAGTTTTTCAACTCAAAGGAAATAACTTAGTTGGACCCATCTATGAAAAAAAATGTTGATCATCTACACACACTTAAGAAATGACGTCCATAATAGGAAGAAGCTTCAAAGTAAAAATATATCACATTAGTTTGAAGTACTTGAAACAAAGAGTATTTTCAGAAAAGAAACACCACTTGTTTGAAGGGGAGGGGTATGTTAAGTCCTAGAAAAACCCCATGTTAATGCTTAAAACCCCAAATTAACCCCTATATATTGAATTTTTCATTTCTGTTATTTTTTATTATGTAGGCCATAATCATTCATTGTACCTTTTGTCTCCTCTATATATATATACCAAGTAGACCTAGTATTAGGATCATCTAATCTTATCTTATACATTGTATTCAATGTAAAAGGAGGTTTCCCCCTTGAAGTGGATGGTATTTATTAGATTTTTATCAATTTTTATGTGCATGGTGTTGAAAATGGTTGTTATGGATCCGAAAGGTTGTCCAAATGAAAGAGAAAGTTACATAGTCAAATAACATATTTCAAGACCTTCCCAACTATATATGGCATGCCTTCTAACTCCTCATGATTGAGGAGAAATGGATGTTTTAATATTCATTTATATATTATACATCTTTCTAGTTGCACAAGTTGGCCCTACCCTAGACCCCAAAAGCACTATAAATATGTATGATTAGACCGAGAGTTTTTAACCATAGCTCAAGCTCATTTGGTTACATTTTAGTGAGAAGGAGGAGTAGGTTTGAGGTTCATACCTCATGAACGATTATGAAGTGAAGTGAAGATGGGTTAGAGAAGTCCTTAGTGAAGTATTTATTTCCCTACCCAAGCTATTAGAGTGTCTTTGACACACTTTTGGGGATGTTCATTAGTCTTTTTGGTTCTTATTTCAGGGGGGCTTGTTCTGGTGTGGAGGAAGATGAGTTTTGATTTAGAGGAGACCAAGTTCCTCATTGCTGGAGGGCGAGCTCTGTTTGAGGAAAATTTTGTTGAAGTCGAGTTCTGTTGAGGAGACTGAGTCCTGTTGAAGGATGAGTTCTGTTCTATTGGATCAAGTTTTGTTGGAGGCCGAGATCTAGATTAGTTTGTGTTGGACAATGGATAAACCAATTCTCCTCGTGTGTTTCATGACATGTTCTTAACCACCTCTCGTGGATCCATTAAATCTAGCGATGTGTTCGTTTACTAACACCCGCAGGTTTTGGTGTAACAATAATCGTGATTCCAACAAGTGGTATCAAAGCCAAAGGTATTGATTTTGAGTCACACCTAGCTCGCGCTGGGGGGGAGATTGTTGGACATTGGATAAAACAACACTCCCCATGTTTATTACAACATGTGATTAAGTGCCTCTCGTGGACCCATTAGCTCTGGTAATGCTTCTATTTATTAACACTTGTGGGTTTTGGTGTAATGACAATCGTGATTCCAACAATTTGGGTGAAAGATGTCTGGAGGGCATGCATTATTTTGAACAATTTATAAGCCTAAGCATTACTATAATTTGGTGCTTACTGAGGATTGATGTCCTCATCTTCCTTATAGTTTGAAGCCTACGATTTTTGTAATTTTGTGCTTATAGAGGATAGGTCCCCTCACAAGCATTTGTGATAAATTGAACACTAATTGAAAAGCATTCAAGTGTTTCTTATTCAAGTTTGGATATTCACTTTAATATCTATGATTATGCATTGTTTTGATGATCGATTATGTGAGGAGATTTTATTTTTAAGATTAATAAAATGAAGTGAATTTAAATCTAAGTGACAACAATTCACCCCCCCTCTCAATATCACGTGTATTGCCAATAATTGGTATCCGAGTGAGGCTTCTTTAAGAACAATCTAATAACTGGAAGAATATCTTACAAGGTCCATGGCCAATCAAGAAGGCTCAATCAAAATTCCTTTATTTGATAAAACATTTTTTTTTGGGAAGATAAGAATGAAAACTCACTTGATGTCTCTTGGTGTTGAAGTTTGGTAGTCCGTTTTAGATGGATATAAGGTTCCATATTTTTCTCCAGTTGATCAAGATGGGAAAAAGGCTTATGTGTCCAATGCAAAATCTATGATCTCCATTTTAAATGGATTTTTAGATTCAAAATTTGTTAAAGTTATGCGATGTGAATAAGTTAAAGAGATGCAGGACAATCTTTTAAGAAACTATGAAGGAGATGACAAAGTAAAGAAGGAAAACCTTCAGAATTTTCGAAGACAATTTGAAAGCTTGAAAATGAATGAAGAAGATGTTGCTGCTTGAAACAGTTGAGGAAACAACAATTGTGCATTTCTTTTTGAGATCCCTCCCTCTGCGTTTTGATGCTAAAGTCTCTGCCATAGAAGAATTAAAGGATTTGGAGAATATAAAAATTTTCAAGCTTCATGGAATTATCACTACATATTAAATGAGGATGGGAAGATCATCACATACAAAAGCAAAATTTAAAGCTTCTAAGAAGTCTAGAAAAAACAAGTCTTGTGACTGTTCCAATGATTAATGCAATACAAAAATGGCTCAACTAGTAAAAAAAAATAAAGAAAATATCCCGATTCAAAGTTAAGTTACCTCTCATCTGTTTTAATTGTGGTAAGATAGGACATTTTTTTGCTAAGTTCCCTTTTAGGGAAGATAGTGATACTAAGGAAGATCCCAGAAAAAGGGTCTTCAAAGGAAAATTTTCAAAAAACAAGAAGCTCTACTCCAAAGAGGATAATGATTTTTCTGAAGAAGAAGAATATGATTCTGATGATGATGGAAGGGAGATCCTATTTTTAGCCACAAATGAGAAACCCAACATAAACAAATTAGAGGAGAAAAAAGAAAAAGTAGAAGAAGGTGTTGAAGGCATGGTGGATCTTGAAATAGAACTCATTAATGCACTAGCAAATATTGATAACCTCTAGAAGAAGAACAAAATACTATATGAGAAAATCATCTTTCTCAAGAGGTCCAAAAAATATGAAGAAAAAATATTGGAAGAAGTGTTGAATAATCAACTAAAATAAAAGGAAGAAAATTGTGAGAAGCTTGAAGTAGAAATTGTCTCATTAAGGAAAGAGATAGATAAGCTCAAAAAAAAACATAAAAGGCTCTCAAACCTGGATGCTATTCTCAATAGTCAATGATCACCATATGAAAATACCGACCACGGTTATATGGGTGACATCATACAAAGAAGATGCAAACCCTAAGTCATTAGGAATGAAATTTGGAGAAAATATTGAAAGCTCCAATCTCAGTAAAAGCAAGGACAAAAGTCAGGAGGATTATGGAAACACGCTACATCAAGAAGCTATGTTGTTGCTCTCAAGGAGTCCATTCATAATGTAGGAAACAATGTGATAAAGGAAAAGGACCAACACAAAATTGAATTGTCTCCAAAGCATATCAAATTCAGAAGATATGTACCATTAAGGCATCCATACACAACTAGGTTGCAAACTAATTTTCTTAATCACTATTTTTCACGCAAAAACTTTAGACATCAAGTAAAATGTTGTAAAGTTTATGTGGAAAATGATTATGAAATAGGTTTCTTACCAAACCTCTAGAAATAAGTTTGTAGATAATAGAATTAGAGATATCGATGGCTTCAATAGCATAAACCATAATTCATTTTCTCCATTATCCAAGTACATTGTAGAGTGTTACAAATCAAACACTTTTGGACATATGGCATGAGACTTTCATACAAAATAAAGAGAATGGTTTTGGAAGATAAAAGAGAAAGAACCACCAACAGAAAAATGCAGACTAGTCATGTATGCTCAAAATAATTAAAGTCCATGGTACATTGGTAACAGGTTCTCTAGACACATGACCAAAGACCAAAATAATTTTATTACTCTAAAAGAAGAAAAATGAGAAAATGTGTCTTTTGGAGATAATGGATAAGCAGTTATCAATAAAAGAGGGACCATAAGCCTTGAAAACGGTAGGACTAAATCACAAAATGTTTTATACGTTGAAGGAGTTAAACATAACCTTTTGAGTGTCAACTAGATGTGCAATCAAGGTTGTGATCTTACATTTCATGCTAAAGAATGTGAAATAAGAAATACAAATTTAGAAATATTAGTGGGAAACACAATAAGGACTATAAGTAATGTATATATTCTTGATGAAATTAAAGGAGAAAAGTGATATATTGAACATACATATGAGAGTTGGTTATGGCATAAAATCCTAGGACACTTGAGCTTTGACATTTTGGTAAAAATTAACAAAACAAAAGCAGTAAGAGATGTACCTAAAATATTGAAACCAACAAGTGTCATCTACGAATCATTCCAGCATGGGAAACAAACAAGAGTGAGCTTCAAATCAAGGGAGTGATTGACATCAACATTGCTAGATTTTGTTCACACGGATCTATGTGGATCAACAAAAACAACAACCCTGCAAGGTGGAAGGTAGTTTATGTCGATGATTATAATAGAATGATATGGGTTGCGTTTCTTAAAGAAAAATCATAAGCACTAGATACTTGCAAGTCATTCAAGGTCTTAGTTGAAAATGAAAGTGTTCTTAGAATCAAATGTTTAAGATCAAACAAAGGAGGTGAATTTACATCGAATGACTTTAATGACTTATAAGAGATATATGGAATCAATAGGAAAATTTCAGTTGTAGGAACTCCACAACATAATGTAGTCATAATAATAAAGAACATATTAGTGAAAGTAACAACAAGAACAATGTTTCTAGAATCCAAATTACGAGATAAGTTTTGGAAAGAAGCAATTGTTGTTGCAGTTCACATCATGAACAAAGAAAAACTCTGAGTTAAAAATGACAAGACACCATATGAGCTATGGAAAGGTAGGAAAAATTTAGTGAAGTCTTTCAATTTTTTTGGATAAAATGTTACATGAAGATAAATGACGATAAATTGGGAAAATTTGATTTTAGAGTATACGAGGGAATCTTCCTTGGATACTCAACAAGAAGTAAATATTGCAAATGCTACAATAAGATACTGCACAAATTTGTGGAAAGTGTTGATGTAAGAATATACGAAGCATGGCAAGAGAAATATTTATAAAAAAACAAATGAGTATTCATAATATACCATATGCGTGGACAAAGAAGAGACTACTACAAAAGAAGAACAATAAGAAGAAGCATACTTTCCATCCATGAAAACGTTAAAATTTGTACAAAAACATTATCTAGAGAACCAAATCATTGGCGACGTTCATGTAGGTATACAAACCGAGAGAAGAATGACCAATACACCATGAAAATCCAAATTTTCCTTGCCATCCAAAATAGAACCAAAGTATTTTTCACAAGGCAGTAAGGACCAACATTGGGTGAATTCTATGAAATAAGAATTGAATCAAATTGAAAAAAATGGAGACTGGGAACTTATGCAGTGACCTAAAGATAAAAATGTGATTGAGGTTAAATGGGTATTAAAAAAAAGAATGAAGATGGACACATTATTAGGAATAAGGCAAGACTTGTGTGTAAGGGCTATGCACAAAATGAAGGAATTGGCTTCGACAAAACCTTTGTTCAAGTCACCAGATTATAAACATAAGAATTTTTTTGGCATTTGTGTGTTCTAAAGGATTCAAATTTTATCATATGGATTTTAAATCAACCTTTCTAATTGGATATTTAAAGGAATGAGTATACATCAAACAACTATAAGGTTTTGCCTCATCTAAAATTAAAGACTATGTGTACAAATTGAATAAATCTCTTTATGGATTAAAACAAGCTCCAATAGCTTGACATGGTAGGAAAGACCATTATCTTTAACAAAAAGGTTTCAATAGTGGGGTTGCTAACAACAATATCTTCATCAATATGGAAGAGGACAACTTATTAATTACACTTGTATATGTGGATAATCTCATTTTTAGAGGAAATAACGATGATATGAGTCTTGGATATTCTCAGGAAATGCCAATTATTGGATAATTATCCTTCTTCCTTGGACTACAGGTGTCTCAAACACCTCAAGGATATGCTCAAGCAATTTGGAATGGAATAATGTGCACCAATTAGTACCCCTATGATTACCGAATGCAAGTTAAGTAAGGATGATGAATATTTGAGGCCAATTCAATTCTTTATAGGCCTATGATTGGGAGTCTACTATACTTGACAACTTCAAGACCATACATTATGTGGGAAATAGGAATAGTTGAAAAATTTCAATCAACAACAAAGGAATCACATACGTAAGCAGTAAAGAGGATATTTTGATATGTAAAGGGCACATTCGATTTTGGGATTTGTTATCTTAAGAGTACACATTTCACATTAACAATGTACATAGATGTCGATTGTGTAGGTAGCATTGATGACATAAAAAGCACCTATGGGAGAACATTTTTATTAGGATATTTCCTTGTGATTTGGTCAAGAAAAAGGCAATCATTGCTTTCTCTTTCTATAGCTGAAGCCAAATACATAACATCGAAAAATTGTTGTATCCAAGTTATTTGGATCAAACACACTTTGTAGGATATCAAAGTGGAATATGATCAACCAATTTTCATTTTTACAACAACACTAAGTGCAACCAATATCTTAAGAAACCCCGTCACGCACTAAAAAACAAAGCACTTTCCAATCAAGCATAATTTATTCAGAGAACAGTTTGCTAAGCAGAATGTCAAGATGGAATACATTTGAACCAAAGTATAGATTGTTGACATGTTTATCAAACCTCTTCCTCCTAAAGAAGCCTTTGAATATCTCAGGCAGAAGTTGAGAGTGATCTCTCCTTTATCTCAGTAAAGAAAGAATAAACTCAGGGATGGCACCCTTTTATATTGATGTCAAAGAAGGAGAGAATCCAAACAAAGGGAGCAACTGATAAGAGGTATAGAGAAAACAAATACAGGGGGATAAATTGTCAGAAGAAGTAGATATCAATGTATTTCCATAAATAAAAAAGGGGGAGATTTTTGAAAATGGTTGTTATTGATATCAAGGGATATCCAAATGGAAGAGAAAATTACATAGTTTAAGATCATATTTCGAGACCTTTCCAACGTTATATGGCACACCTTCTAACTCATCATAATTGAGGAGAAATTATTTTTTTAATATTCATTTATATATTATAAATATTGCTAGTTGCACAAGTTGACCTAGCCAATGGACAAGTTGGCCCTACCCTATACCCAAAAGCACTATAATTAGGCATGAGAAGGAGTGTTTTTATTCGTCACTCAAGATCATTTGGGACTACTTTAGCAAGCATGAGGAACATGTCTCAGGTCGATAAATGATGAACCATTACGAAGTGAAGTGAAGCTGAGTTGGAGAAGTATTTTTTGAAGTATTTACTGCCCTACTCGAGTTTTAAGAGGGTCTTTGGCACACTTTTGGGAAGTTTTTTCAATATTTTTGGTTTTGGTTTGAAGGAGGTCGATTTATAATGTGGAGAAGGATGATTTTTTCCTGTTTAGAGGATGAGCCATATTTGAGGCAAGTTTCCATTGAGGCCAAGCTCTGTTGAGGATGACAAGTCCTGTTGAAGGGCAAGTTTTATTCTGTTCGATCGAGTTTTGTTGGAGGCTAAGCTTAGTTTGGAGGATGAAATGTAGACTATTTTAGATGCAAACTGCCAAGAGGACAAGCTTACGCTCTTGAAGTACGCTCTGATACCACTTGTTGGAATTACTGAGAGGGTGTGAATCAATATTTCTTTTCAATTTTTATTATTACCATTTTAGTTTATTTACAATTTTTTTTTGTTAAGCTTGGCAGGACCATTCCATTTTCTATTAAACAAAAGCAAACTTGCACCACGTAGATTGACTAGGTGGCCTCAACTTGCCCCGAAGGGAAACCAAGTCTGTTGGCCACCTATCCGCATTGTAAGCCCTCCAAAAACAGTAAAGTCTTATTCTCTCTAGCCAAGCTACATATGTCTCTATTTCATGTCCATAAACTACATATCTATCTAAAATGATATTTGCATAACAGAAATTAAAAGCTATCTGCATAAAACAAAAATATTCATAGGTCATAGTCTATCCCTTCTTCTCCTCTGAGGAAGATTCAACATGTGCCGGATCCTTGGCTGATGCCTCAGGTATCTCATTTAGTTCCAGTATGCAAGGAATGTGGCAGTAAATTCTATCCAGCCTGATGTCTTGTTTATGAATATGGAATAGGATTTTCTACAAATCCTACTTGTAACTCGGCATACCTTGGAGTGTCACTGCCATTCCCACAGAAATCTGTTCCACTGCTTGGCCTAATAAACTCTTCATTAACCAATAGAGGTAAAGAGTTTGTTTGAATTGCGTAATTCTTCCTCGGGCGTTGCCTAGATCTAGGACTAAAGTCCTCCAGGTGTCCATGTCTTCCTCTGTCTCACTGCCTTGTTTTATTTCCTCCTCCCACTCTTCTAACAATTTCCGGATTCCTTCATATGTCCCCTCACAGTAAGCCTCCACCGCTTCAGTGATAAGGTGTTCTACCGACTTCCTGCCCCTTCGAGGTTCCGACGTGTGTGGCTCTTTGTCTTTCCCAGGTGTCGAGCCTCTCGTTCCACGATCGCATCCCCTCGTAGGTCGAGCCATGTCCAGATTTCCTAAACTCTGGTGACAACAACGGTTTGTTAAACCAAAACAAAGCATTGCAGTTTGGGACCTTTTCTGAATTATTTTTCTAGCACTATGCGCCAACCCCCGCTTCTCCTCTCCTCTTGCTCTCTCGGCCTCAGAGCTGGGGTGATCCATAGACCGAACCCGACAATGGGGTGGTCCATAGACCGAGCACGCTGTCACTCCCCTTTTCCAAGCCCCATAACTTTCGTTCACATGCAGGTCAACCTTACCTTGCCTAAGCCATTTGCGCAGTCCCCTCCTCCTCCTTACAGTTTGCCAGGAAGAAATTGGGTCCCTTTCACCCTCTTCCCAGGGAGTAATAGTGTTGCCTCTTAGTTTCGCCCATTTAGCTTTCCAATTATGGTCTCTGGCCTTGCCATCATCCTGAGAGGAATTCCGGTTAACCCAACACTTGCTTTTCTTGCAACTATAATTTTTTCTTCCCATGCAACTTATTGAATGCTCTCCCCTTCCCCCTTCTTCCATCTCATTTCCCTCACCCATTTTATTGCAATAGTTAGCCTCACCCCAAGCGCGGTTTAGCTTGGTATTTCCAAATCCAATAGCATGAGATTATCCCCCCAGTGACCATAGGCACTACCCAACTAGCAAAGGATATAGATGCAAAACGAGGCAATTGCCAACAAGTGCCTTCCCCATTGCCACCAACAGTTCTTTACCCCCCAGGACTTCTTCCTATTTACCCTCCTCTCACCCCAGCCAAAACCCAACCATAACATAATTACAGTAGAGTAGTGAGGCCAAATAATATACCCAGGTTCAATTGGCATTTGTCGTCAAGCTTTGAGTTACAGGTTCTATCTCCCTCCTGAGCCACTGCAACACCACCTTCCGCCACAATCATACACTTTAACAATGCTCGTGTGCCTACCTTTCCTTTCTTTATTCCTCACCTCACCTCCTGTCCCGCCACCTTTCCCACCACCACAACATGCATTCATGCCAAGGGTCACCGCACCCATTGCCTTGAGCATGTGGGGGGTGGCAATACATTTTTAGAGGTACCGATCATTAATAAGACCAGGCTGTCCCAATTGTCGGCCCGCATCTCGATCGGGGTCTTGAGTTACTAGGGGTATACTATCCCTGCTTTGTCTAAGGTCTTGTTCTAGAATTGCCCCCAAGATTTTGAAGTTTTCGTCCCAGGGTTATACTGGCCACTGTTTTTCCAATGTATCACGTTGATGGTTGCATCCCCAATTGGCAAGAAAATTTTCCCCTTTCTTCCCCTCCCTTATGACGTGTCTAACCAGAATGTAGTCGAACTTAGGAATTATTTCCCCTATTTCTTGGATGAGTTGTGCTATCCTCCAAATTTGGCTAAGCTTGTCCCATTTGGTGCCATTGTTCAGTTTTTCCAACGTGTTTATGATCAGGCTTGAGTCCCCTTCCACCACTAAGTTTTAGTATCCCATCCTGACAGTGATTAGGAGTCCTTGTCGTGCTATTGCAAAATCAACCTCATTGTTACTGGCTATCTCGCAATAGTCAGCATAAATTAGTTGAGTGTTAGCCTGGGGGTCCCTAAATAGGCCACCCAGGCCTGCCTCACTTGGGTTCCCTTTAGATGCTCCATTGAAATTAAGTTTCATGAAACCTTCTTCAGGAGGAGTGAAATGAGTCCGGGAGATCAAGCCTGCCCAATTTTTTTTCTAGGTCGAAGAGGCTATCATTTCCATGGATAGGTTGAGTTTCTGTAGGATACAAGCTTCTTGGGGGGTACTTTCTAGTATTCTTGGTGCCATTGCTAAGCAAGAATTGTTTCACTGATGTTTTGGACTATTCCTTCCCACAACTTCTCCTGATTTGTGGCTTTATTCTTAAAGACTATGGTTTCGCTCTTTCCATATCACCCATAGATTGAATCACGGGGCTAGGCCCCATGCTTGATTTAATACTGGACTTGAGAAAATATGGCTTCTCCAGAGGAGAATTTTTTCTTTGATGCTATTTTGATCTCGATCCATTCTTTCAAAAACTCCTTGCATTTGCCTCCACTTCTGCACCACAAACGAGCATGTATTTAGTATATGCTCCATGTCTTTTTTGTGTTGATGACATAGCCAACAAAAGTAGGGGCCCTGGAATCCCCTTTTATGCAATTGATCCCAGGTCAAGATCCACCCTTTGCAAACCATCCAAAGGAAATGGGTTACCTTGGGCCACCATCCTCGCTTCCAGTTTTTTTTTTTTTTCCATATGATGTCTTGCCTGTCCTAATCTTGTCTTACTTGAATTTCATAGGCTTCATTTATGGTGAAGGTTCCTTTTGTGGTATGTACCCATATCAAAATATCTGGTTTATGTTGGATCATTAGTTTCCTTGATTTCAATTCTTTGTCTAGAGTTGTCCACTGTTCAGTTTCCATTGCCTGGTCCCTGTCTTCCTTTTTCTTCCATCTCCTCCAACTTCCCATTCCTTGGTATTATTTTCAGAATTGCTCAGCCAAATGCATAATTCTCTCCCTGGTATATTGGTATATGTCCATGGGATCTTGCCTATCTATCATTCTTTCCCTTTTTTGCCAGGAGTCCATCCAAAATCCTGTTATTTTTCCATTATATCTCTCTTGAAAGGCATGCTAGTTAATAAGATGTCTTTTTTGCGCTGCCAAATTCCACGTAGTCGATCCTTTTGGGGGTTCTTGATATCTCAAGATATCCTCTGTTCTCTCAAGCATATTGTATTTTCTTGTCCACATTTGTTTCTATAGGTCTGTTCCCCCTCCAATCCATTGCCACCATAGTTTTTCTCCGATTGTTTGCTTCAAGATATAGGGATCAATGAGACCAAGCTCGACGTCCATTTTCTTTTTTGTCAAGCCCTACCACGATACCAGTGCCCACTTCCTGATTTGTTGAGCCCCTCACCATAGGAATTTCTTGAATATATCCACCATTTTGGAGCATGCCCCTTTGGGGGCTACCATGCCTAAGAGTTGGTAAATGAGTATCGATTGCAACACAACTTTGAGTAGGACTGTTCTGCTAGTTATGTTGACGAATATGAAGGCCCAACAATTTAGCTTTCCTTGTAGTTTTTGGAGGATGTGCTACCAACAGGATATCCTTAAAGGGTTATCTGATAGGGGCATACCCATGTATTTGGATGTGATATTTACTGTGCTAAGCCCCAGGATTTTGGCTAGATGGGTCCTAACATTCCATTAGGCATTGAAGAAAAAAAATACAAGATTTTTCATTGTTTATTCTTGTCCCCGAGGCCTCCGTGAAAGTGCTAAGAGTTTCCTTGATTCAACGTGCTTCCTTCAAGGAGACCTGACATAAGAGCATGATATCATCTACAAACTGTTGGTGGGTGATGGTTAAGTCATTACCCCATATCCTTAGGTCTCGAAGCCTATATTATCTAACCTCATTTTTTATATACCGGCCTAGCCCTTCAGCCGCAATGATAAACAAGAAAGGAGATATAGGGTCCCCCTGCCATAGGCTCTGGGTTGGATTAAACGTCGAGGTAGGAGTCTTGTTCAGTAGAATAAAGAAAACATGGGAATAGATCATGGCAAGGATCCAATTTATCGATCTTTGGGTAAAGCCATAGGCTTTGAGGATGCTTGACAGGTAACCTCAACTAATCCTATCATAATCCTTGGATAAATCAAACTTTATCATCATACCAAGAAGCATTTGAGCCTTCAGGGAGTGGATAACTTCCTGAGATGCGATGAATCCATCTAGGATTTGCCTACCTTCTGCGAATCCTGTTTGCTTCGGAGAGATGAGGCTTGACAGTATAGGTTTTAGCTGTTTTACAATAAGAGTAGCAATGAATTTCTAAATAACATTACATAAGTTTATAGGTTGGAAACCTTGAGGATCTTCAGATTTCAAATTTTTAGGAATCAAAGCTATAAAAGTAGAGTTGAAACTGGGGCATACCTTTTGGTTACAGCATGATTCCTTGACAACCTCTAAGATATCTTTTCCCATGAATTTCTAGGTGGTTTGATAGAATTTTGCAGTGAAATCATCAGGTCCTGGGGCTTTGTTCTTCTACATTCGATTGGCTATCTCTTCCACTTCTTCTAGGGTAGCAGCATGCATCAGGGCCATGTTTTGATCCCAAGTTATTAGTTGGGGTATGTGTTGCCTAATTCTTTGTATGGCTTCCGTTCTATTTTCTGGGGGATCTGAAAGAAGATCTTTGAAGTGGTGTAAAAGGAGCTCCTCCATCTCTTCATGTTGGACTCTTCGCTGCCCTTCCTCATCTTTCAAGGAGCATATTATGTTATGCTATCAGTGGTGCACCATGGATTTGTGGAAGAATCTTGTGTTTCGTTCACCTTCCTGCAATCAGTGAACCCGATATTTCTATATCCAGGGAATCTCTTCCTGTTTTCTTCTTTCCTCCAGCTTATTTATTAGCATTCCTTCTTCTCGGACAAGCTCTTCAGATCTCCATTCCTGGGTAATTTTTTGTTGTACTTCCGTCATACACTTGTTTATCTTGTTTTGGTCCTTAATAATGTGTCCAAATTATTCTTTATTCCATTTCCTGAGTTTCTTCTTTAGCTCTTTAAGTTTCAGCTGGAAGGTATGCATACAGTTTCTGCCATGCTGTTCACTGATTTTCCACCATTCCTCGATTATTTTAATGAGCCCCAGATCTCTTAGCCAAAAGGCTTCAAACCTGAAGGTTCGGTTCTTGGGTCTTACCTTTAGGTCCACTTCCAGTCATATCATCCAGTGATTCGGCCCCATACATGGGAGGATTGAGGCTTCCATGATATATCTCAGCTTATCACTTGCTCTGAGAGGAGGAACCTATCTAGTCGGGATGCTATTTGATGTGCCCCCCCTCTTCGGTTGTTCCAAGCATGAACACCATTGATTTTTGGCTTGTCAACGAGGTGTATATTTTCTATGGTTTCGCTAAAGGCTTCCATATCCGCATCCGCCCTTCGCATTCCTCCCTTCTTTTCTGCTAAGGTTGTGATCATGTTGAAGTCTTGTCCAACTATCCACAAGTCCTCCAGGTAGAGGTTTCTCAAGTTTTCCAACTTTTGTAAGAAGGCACCTCTTTCCCTAGGGATATAAGGCCCGTAGATCCTTATAAGCAGCACTCATTCTTTGGAACCTATATTCTGTAATTTTCCTTATACAATTATTGGTAGGATGACCCAGTCTTCGAACCAAACTTCTTCAGGATTCCATAAGATTGCCAATCCCCTTGCACTACCACTAACATCCTAGGCCATGACCTGATACTCATGCTTAAAGTGTTCTAGAATCTCTTTCAGTTTTCTTTCACTGATTTTGGTTTCCTGAACTATCATAATACTGGGCTTATATTTCTTCAATCTCTCTTTAAGGTACCCCTTTTTGCCTCTGCTGTTGAGGCCTCTAATGTTCCAGGTTATAATAATCATTTCAACAATTTTAAGGGTTGTTGGAAGACTTCTGACAATGGAACTACTCTTCTCTAATTTTCTAGCAACTCAACAACCATTTGAATGGATTCATTCATTGTTATCCTTCCCTGCTTCCCCCCCCATTTCCTTGTGTTCCTGTGTCTTTCCCTTGGCTGACTTGAGACCCTAGATGGTCTAGCTAGGTTATAATCGTTGAGCCCTATTTGTAGAAATTCTGACTGTAGATTAACCTGATAATGCAATATAACTAAAGAAAAATACTTAATATACTTCTACAATCAAACTTGCGGAAGCGTAATAGATTTGAGCAAGATCAAGCAGAGCACATATAACCAGAAGAAGAAGAATCAATGCACATGAAACATAGAAAAATACTCTGGGGAAAGCCTCAGCTAAAAACCCCGTTATCTGTATTATCAAACAAGGTGGAAATATCTCAAGATTACACAAAGCCTTAGCTCCCACATCTAACTAGCTCTTAGTACAATCCTCCTGGATTCTCACAGGAAAACAAGGCTTCTCACAAACGTTCTCCTTTGCCCTCCAAGCCTCCTATTTCCTTGCGCAGTTTCTCCTGGGTGATCCTACTGTTACCAAGTGTAACACTGATCACTCACATTGATCTCACACCCTGTAAAACTACACAATACTCAAGGAACCTGTTGGGTCCCTATAATACTAGTGATTACCCCATTACTATTGTAGTTATACCCATTATTAATATTGTTGTGCCCCTATTGTCCCCATTTTGTTATAACTGTGCCCCATAGAATCCCTCTTGTTATTTTTGTGGCTTTATATTATTATTGTTAGGTTGGCTGGGTTATATTGTGACTCCTTAGACTCCTATATATAGAAAGGAGGTTTTGTCATTTGAGACATCAAAGAATTTTTCATTTATGTAATGTAAAGGAGGTTTCCCCCTCGAAGAGGCTGAATTCTAAGGCGTTGATCTATCTTTTCTATCTTTTTCTTGAGCTGATTACATAACATTTGGTATCAGAGCTTTGAATTCTAGGGTTTCACTGCTCCAAACAGGTCATCGTGGAATTTTCGCTATAACCCTTTTTTTGCGATGTTTCAGAAGTTGAAAAAAACCCATTTGAGAAGACATCGCGCTAAATCTTGGGTCCAAATTTCAGATCTTTTTGTACTATATGTGCCGAGATATGATATGAGGAAGTTGGGCTTTTTGCAGACTCCTGAATTACATTCCAAATAGGTGACCTGGGGAAAATTGTCATAACTTTTTCTCTGAGCATTGGATTGAAATTTCGTAAGAAGGTGCAGAAAGAAGACGGATTTTAGTTGCTTCTATATATTTTTCAAAGCTAAAGGTCGAAACAGTGACTCGTGGCACGTCGTACAAGTTCGCTCTACTGAACTAGTCTATAATCAGGTCAATGTGGGAGATTTCGCATAACTCTTCCTTGGAGAATCCAATTTGGATCAGACTGGTGGCAATGGAAAGAGGACATAGAGGGCTACCATAGTTCATAATTTTAGAACTGGATGATCCGAAATTACAGAGATACGTCAGATTCAATATCAGGCTCCTACAAAGGAAAAAAGGTGTGTAGTTTTTTAAAATTTTTTGCATAAGATTGGTTTGAAAAATTAGTTTGAAGGAATTCAAAGGGCATAGTAAAGAATTATTATTGGTAATTGATGCCCCGAAGAAAGAAAATGCAAACACCTAGTAGGCAACCTGAAAGCTCTAGCATGACCCAGGAAGAAAAGGAAGAAATGCAACATGATATATCAAAATAACACGACCAAGTGCAACAATTGTCACTTGCACAAAAAGGAACAGAACCTAAGATGAATGGTTTAAAGAAAGATGTAGATTCCTAAGATGGACGATTTGAAGATAGATTTGAAGACAGACATGGACGAATTGAAGATAAATATGAATAAGTTGCTACAAGAAATGGTCACTAAGGGTGAAAGGGTAGTAAAGGAAAATCATGATGACAACAAAAGAAATGTTAATCATGATTCCATAGACTCTAATGTGGGATCGAAGACCCACCATATTCCAAAAATCGATATGAGGAAGTTTGATGGCAAGGATCCCACAACATGGATATTACA